>JAAAKE020041669.1:6007-19768 GCA_010014785.2 Anisolabis maritima
TAATTGGAAGTTTAATTTCGATGGACCCTACTGGCTGACTTCCTATCCTTTCACACCTTTCAATTCTAATCTGCAGACAGCCACTTACCTCATCGTGAAAATATCTTTAAATTTTTTTGTCACAACTTAGTGACATATTCAAGACTTATTGGTGCACAGTTAAAATAATAATTTGATCATAACATCAAATGAAATTGAAAGATTTTTTTTATCAAAAAAATAGGACGTTTCGATTATTATTTATTAATCATTGAAATTTCTTTTTAAAAAGAAGTGTATTGGTTGCCTAACTTGCGGGGGCTTCTACTCTGAAGTTTTAACAAAATAATGTTTTAACAGTTAAAGTGTCACTTAAATGGACTCAGGGGGCCTTTTGAGAGCATTAGCTCAATTTCACTTTTTACCTGACCTTTGAGTGGTTGGCAAAGTTAGAAATGGAATAGTGGTTAATTGTGTAGAAAACAATTATAATTATGAATTTCTGCGAATTCCGCCTGATCAGAGGAGTTTAGTAATTAATAGAGACGATCCTTATGCAAACATTTCTTTAGTGTCCTCGATTTTTAATATTTTTGTTAATTTTTCGTCCAAAGCACTCTTGATCGGCACTTCTACTCTATGTGGTCTCCTTAACAATGGATTTTCTCTCGCCGCTTTTCCATATTAATTTGATTAAAAAAACTATCCAAAAACAGAACACATTTTATTTATTTAATAGAATTTATTGAAATTAAACAAAAGAGTCAAAAAAATTGCGGGCATTGCTCTAAGCTTAGATAATTAATTATTCAACAAATCCACCAATGGGGCTGTATCATAGAACAAATTAACATCATTGTCTCTATTATATGTATTTCAAATACAAGATGTTCACCTTTAGGCCACACAACGATCAAATTGGACTGAAGATGAACAAGTAACCTCGTTCAAAACGTCTCAATTTTTATTTTTATTGAGCATCCAAAGGCTGCCTTTTTGCTGAACCTGCCTACTCCTTTACTTTAATTTATTATCGCAAAACTTGTTTAAAATGTGGACCAAAGAGAAGAGAAAAGCGATAGCGGATGTGATTTATTCATCCAAGCAATAGAATCCCACACTACATTGCAATTCTATTATTTTACTTATCTAAATGATAATTAGCTAGCAAATTTTATGCAGCCGGTTTTTCAATACATGATTAAATAGATTTAAAATTAATTCTTTATTCTGTAAAAAAATTGCTGACTCTAAGAATTAATAAGCCAATCATTATTTTTTATGTTGCTTCTTAATAGGATGAGGAAAAAAATGAATGCCACTAAAGCATTATTTACTATTTCTCTATAAACTTGGATTATATCAAGAGTCCCGGGAGCGACTCTTGGAAAACCATGAGAGTAAAAAAAAAATTAACCATACTAAACACCCGAAAACGTTGCACTGGGCCATTGTTTGAACAAGACGAGTAGCCCCAGTGACAGAAACTATTTGAAGTCCTTAATAAAAAGATAGGGACGTGGAAAAATTTAATTTTTCTCTTTCCGAGCGAATATTTCAAAAACCATTTAAGATATCGATCTTAAATCTTTTTTAAATAATATTTATTTATTTATGAGATTTGCCCTTCTCCCTTTTGAAGTTCAGGGTTATTTCAAAATTTTATAGTTAAATTGGTTGAATAAATATAATATAATTGCTGCCGGGGTCCTCTCAAGCACTCTCCAAATTTCTGTTCTGAAAACTAAATAAAATAATAATTGTTATTATTAAAAGTATTTTTTGTAAAATTCTATTAAAAGGTTTGTTGTCATTTTTTATTTATTCTTCATTTCCGAGTGTAAGGTAAAATCGTGATATTGATACTACTTATTAATTAATTAATTAAAACTCAGCCACATCATTAAAGAAGAGACAGCGAGTATGATTCGGAGGCGTAGATGAAACTTGGGATCCAATTATCTATTAGTTGCTCTTTATTTAATCTTTAATCAAAAGGTGTTTTTGATTAATAAGTGTAAAAAATTTAGTCATGTAAAATAAAATACATTTGTCAATAATTACTTTATTCTTTGAATTTTTTACTAAATCGAATTTCTTTAGTTTTATTTCTTATTGTTTTTTTTTATTAATTTCTCCCTTTCTTTTAAATGAAATGATTAAATCTATAATTCATTTGTTTGTTTTTTTTTTAGGACTTTTCTTGGATTAGGAGAATGGAAAATAAAAAAGAAATTTTCGTTTTCTTAATAAAAACAAACAGATATATATTTATTTAAAAATATATTCATATATATTATCCAAAATATAATTCATTCTAAGAAAAATATTTCTGAGATTCTTCTCTTCTTTAAGAGAAATTTTTAATTTTCTTTTAAATACACATATGGAAGACATTTAGATTTTGTTGAAGGCACATATAATTATTATTATATAATGCTTAAAAGAAAATATGTATATATTTTACATGTGTATTAATCACATTTGCCATTTTGCATGACCGTCATTGAAGTTGACAAATATTTTTTTAATTACAATAACAGTCATAAATATATATAAGTATATACATTAATTATAGCGATGACATTTTTCTTAAATCAGTACGCATTTTTCAAAAATATTTTAAATCAATGAGGGACCCTCATATCGTTTATTCATTATTTTCTCCTTCCACTAACAATCTGTTTTTAAAACAAAAATTGAAATGAACTTTTGAAAATTAGATTCCTTATTTACACAGTTTCCATTAAATTAAGCATTCTAGCAATTTAGCGACATTCTTTTTTTGATATAATTCAAGTTTTTTTGGTATATCCTTACAATGAAACTGTGATAGAATTTTTATCGTTAAACGTTGCGTATATATAATATTCTTTATAAAATCATCAAAAAATATCTTGATTTGTCTATCGTTATATAATAAAATTTCTTTAACATTTTAATATTTCCTATTTCTCTCTGATTCCAAATTTTAAGAAAAACTTTTATAAAAATACCTTTCATATTCATGTGAGGAGCTAAAACATCTTTTTCTATTCATTTGTAATTTAATATTCTAGTGATTTAAATTGCCCTCAAATATTCTACAAAAATATTGGATTTATTTATTTACAGTTTGTGTCAATCACTTAAATAAAATAGGTAATTCACATTCATTCATAAAAAAATAGAAAGCCATCCACAACATCTCACTAGAGGTAATACAAATTGGACCAGAAAATACAAATGTCCTTGGGTTTTAGCTTATATAATAAACTAGGGAAGGAATTAGAATGGATAGAGAAATGAAGAACAATGCTTTGATCTTTCCATCTTCCATTCTTGACTCAAATCAGTCTGATTCTCATATCTAGGCCAGAGCTTCTTGAATTCCAAAAACTATTTTCAATCAGTTCGATAGGGGATCTTAATAGCTACTTAAGAATTGAAAGGCCTGGTTTGACAAAGGTAGCTAGCTAATTATGGCGAGGAGATTGGTGCAGGAACGCAATTAATATGGAAAATATCGTTAGAGATGATGACTCTGCAAGAACAGAATCAACATCAAAAGCTCCTTGCGGCTAGATATCATTTCACCAGGGTCTCCACGGCTTCTCTTCTGGCTGGCATACCGTTTTTCTCATTACGAGGGAGAGTGGTTTTTGAAGTGGCGGGCTGTAAGTGTATGCCCGTTCGTCGATTACTGGGGGTGATGTTATTGGTGTTGGTGGGGCGACAGGGACAGGTGAGGGTGTAGACGGTTTCGGAGAGGTGGATTGCACTTGGAGTCGTTCAAGAGCAACAGCAACTGGTGGTGATGCACTTGGTGTTCGGTTAGGGATCGGCACGAGCATAGGTACCGGCGAAGAGGCGGATGAAGAAGAAGACGAAGATCCCGCAGAACTTGGAGCAGGCGAGGCGGCTGGTGCTCGGTAACTACTTGGTAGTACCAATGCAAGATCACCATTAGGAAGTCGAGTCGGGACCAGAGGAACTCCGCCGTTGGAAAGGAAAAACCCAGTTGTTGGGGCAGCCGTGATTACTGGATTAGGCTGCGGTGCAGGATCACTCGCTGGTAATATTTGCATTTGTAATTGTGGCGTTGTTGTTGTCGTCGACGGAGTTGTCGAAGTCGGTGTCGCTGTAGCTGATGAATGTCCATTCAAGCACGTCGCCAAATGTTGGAGTAACCGTCGTCGGATTGCAGCATCAAGTCCAGGGAATCGTCCCACCTCACTGGCACATTCGCTAAATCCAGCCCGAAATTTGTTAATGATATTTGGATCTGCTGCAGCAGCCATCGCGTTCTGCTGCCGTTGCAATGTCTCGAAGTGCTTAACGGTCATCTCCAGGATATCCGCCTTTTCAAGCTTGGAATGCCGAGCTGGCTGTAAAAGAGAAAAAAAACCAAATCAGTAAAATGCCCAGTCAAGTGTGAATGTTTAACAAGGATGCTTCCTAGACTTTTTTTGTCTCATTATGATGATTTCGATTTTAATGATTTCAAGGAGCCAATTAAAAGCAATTAATTGTAATTTAAAACTTACGTCTTTTTTCATGGCGTCCAAAATAAGCGTCTTGAGCTCGTTGAGACAATTGTTTATCCTCGCGCGACGTTTCTTCTCCATGATGGGTTTGTTACTCTATCACAAAGAGAAATAAACAGATCCATTAAAAAACTGGTTTATCTTAAAAATAAATTTAGCTTCTCAATAAATCGATTGACCTGCCAAAAAAGGATTCCTAAATATTATTTCTTTCAACCATGACCAAAAAAAAAGTATTACTTTGCATAAGGGACAAAAACTGGTTCTTTGTTTTGCAAAGAGGACTAAAAAGAGAGAGAGTATAGGAATATCCACACACGGTCAACAGAGCGAACATAAAAAAAATACGTTCAATCGGGACGGCAAAATCCTAGACAGTGTCCACACGGTGTTCAGGATACCGTGAAGCCTGATTCCGCAACCGGCATAACGTCGAATTAATCTGGCTAACCGCTTGGCTGGCCAGGACACGTTACTGGAAAACGCACGCGTGTCTCCTGACTCATGCAGCGATTCCTCCGAAACTATTTCAAAACTGCCTATTTTTAATTGTAATATTTTCCTCGCACTGATAAATAAACGACAATACAAGCATCTGTTCCAAACTGCGCTTCATCGCCGAATTCGTAATTTTAGAAATTTTTTGGAAAGTTTATAATAAATAAATCAATAAAGGCATAAATTCTTAGATTTATTAGAGGTGAATGTTTGGTTAAAATCAAATTAACTAGTCAAATGATGAATAATGAATTTAAAATAACGCCTTTTCAAAATGGGAGGTATTTTTTTACGAGAATTGATTAATTCATTATCATTATTAAAATATCTTAATAGGGACTTAAATAAATAATATGGAGTATCAAGGATAAAAGGTGTCCGGGGGCAAAGAAAAAATAAATTAAAGAATAAAAAGTATAGATAATAACATAAAAATTAATAAATATTTATTGTTAAATAAGTCAAGCCTGATCTCTTGAAAAAACTTATTAAAGGGCTTGGAAGATTTGATTATACCTTACATATATATTATATTTTATAGAAAAAAAACGCGCTATAAAAATGATAATGTAATTGACTAAAGACGTATCCAGCAGGAAAACACGTGCCTTGTTCATTATTTATTTACTCTTTATGTCCGGAACATATTTCGCTAAAATGTTTCGATCATTTTGTGCCCTCTGAAGGAGATAATTAAACAATATAAAGCAACCGAAACGTTGAATGTTCATAACAATGTGAATTTAATATGCATGTTAGTGAAGATGATGCACACTGATTAGACTTATTAAAACAACTTTTAGACTATAAAAAATTTTGTTAGCTTAAAAAAAGGCGTTGATGACTCAGAGGGAAAGAGAAAGAAGTCGATTTCGGCACGCGTCTCTCTCCTTTATGAATCATACAGAGAGAGTGTTATTTGGACGCAGATTTCGCGTTTGTATAAATATTTATTTCACTGAGGGGAAGGGATACGATAGCCTGGATATTTATGAATGAAGAGTGCAACAGATGGATCGACCTGTTGCTTGCTGCTAATAAGGGCAGGGCAGAGGGATTGAGTTAATAGCAAGTGCGGGTCGGAGGAACAAGTGCTTAGGAGGGCTGGCTGAGTCAACCGGAAATCCAATGAATCCATTCATTCACGGCTCCTTTTATTCATGAATGAGAGAGAAAGAGACGGGTAATTATAGAAAATTTTAAGGGGTTTGATCTAAAACCCACACGTCATCTTCTAAGATGACCAATTGAGAAAATATCAATAAAATGAAAAAATTATTATCCAATCATTCACTTTATATACAAAATAATGCAATTAATTCTTTTTTCATTTAAATTTATTTATTTTTTATAATTATTGCCATATAAAACTTTTCCCCCCCCCCCCCCCCATAATTTTTATTAAATTCTACAAATTTGAAAACGTTATTTTTAAATGAAAAAAATAATATTTTTTATCAATTAATATTATTCTCTTTTCAGGTATTTGTAAGAGACTGACATGTTGTGGTAACCATAATCCTGGGGGGGGGAAGGTTTCCTTTTCCTTCTACAAGAGGTTTCACACTGATAAATAAATTTTTCCATGATTTCAACGTGATTTGTCTTCAACTCAGTATTATAGAATTATAACCTTAGCTGTTTGTCCCCTTGGGTAACGCCTTTTCTCAAAATTATCAAGTTAGCGCTAATTACAAAATTATATAAAAAAAATAATGTGAAAGATGATCATTTAAATTTAACGTAGAAGTGAATTTTTTCTGATCCATTAATTTTTGATATCATAGTGAGATAATTAATAAAAATATTTAAAAGAATCTGACGTTTGGACATCTTCATATTTGGAATTTGGGCAAAATATTAATATTTTATATTTAAAAAAAATTTGTATAAATTCCATATACAATAAAAGTAATTTTTTAAATGTAAGTAAAAGAGAATCTACTATACCATTTCAGTTGAAACTTGGGCTTATAAGATATTATTTTCTTTTAAGTGAAAAGAGGGGAGCCTGAGGTCTGGAGCTGAGATTTGGCCCCAGTGCCTCCCGCACCTTCCGCCTGTTATTCAGGTCATTCCACGCTAACTTATTTGAAATACTTATTAGTATTGAGAAGCTAAATTGTTATTATTAATAATTCGGATATGGGAAAGACAATCTTTGATTGTCCATTTATTTTGATAAATTGGAAAAACGAGATTTTAAACTTTTTTTAAAGAGAAAGATAAAATCCCCAAGATCGTCCTCCCATATTTTTTGAGGGTAAAAAAATTCCAGAGATGGCCAACGAATTTATTTTTTTATTTAAATAATACATTTCTTCTATTTTCCTTGAGTTCAAATGTGATCAGAAGATTTGGTTTATTTCAAAATAAAATTATCACTAAAGTAGTGCCTTTGCCTATACAAGTAGCAAAATGAAATTCTAAAAAAAATATTTAGAATTATCAAAAAGAATCAGCAATTTTTTAAGATTTAAATAAAAAATATTTTTCAACAATTTTTGTATAATCTGAATTTTAAAATAAACTTTTTAATGAGTTGACCATTTCTGCAGGGTCTTAGAATTGAGAATAGAGGAGGTACTCACCCGTCGATTTTCGGCTGCTGACCGCCGGGTTTGCGGCTGCCCTTGCTCGCCATGGGCAAGTGCCCCGGCCGCCGGGCTCGGCGAAGATGTAATCGCGCCTGATGGCAAAGCGCCGGGCGACGGATTCGTCGACGACACGGGCATCGCGCCTAACTGAGTCACCATCTCACACTACACAAAGCACGCACTTTTATGATACGTGACACGCTGCTGTTTGGCACACGCACAGAGGGAGCGGAGGTAAAAGTAGTCGAGTTGTACTGTGATGTGTACACGCTGAGACGAGGGCAACAAGTGCCTGCACTGAGCGATTCAAGCGTGCGCTTGGCTTCAAGCTCCGCCCATTGGTGGGCAGGTGGTGGGGGTAAAACGGCGCGCGCCGAACTCTCCTCAAACCCCTCTTCAGGAGCAGTGTGGGAAAAAAGTGCAGCCACGCGCGTTCTTCTCCCTCTTTGTGCACACTTTGGCTTGCTTAACTTGCTGCCAGGCAAAAAATAGCACCGCCACCAAATAAACCTATATTAAGAAGATTGAAACATTTTTTAATAGAATACATTTATTCGTGAGCTCAAATAGCATTTTGATTTATCATAATGAATTTTTTTCAAAACAGACACTTGTAATAAAATTTATCTAATCGCATATGGTACTTTGCAACATTCTTTATTTACTCATTTATTTGAATATTTAAAAAATTTCAATTGGGTGTTAATGCAGTATATTGATAGTTGTAGAGAGAGATATAATCCAGCGGTACTAATTGTAATGGATCAATTTAGAAAGAAATCGCTCTTTAACTTCTACTGCTTATAGATTGGGAACATCATATTTAAGCCCAAGACTATGTAGGCTACTCTACCATATTTTTGGAACAAAATAAAGCTATATGAAAAAACTGGGTTAATAAGAGAGACTGGAGGGTGAAAATAACCCTCTATTTACATATGACCGCCCTTTGTCAATAACGAAACTAGTTCTACCACGAAGGCTGTTTTTTCTGCACTTGTTTTAGTATACACTATATGTAATTTGAGAGTTTTTTATGGCCGATTTTTATTTCTTTCTTGGTGTAATATTATCTATGGTGCATCTGATTTTTTGGGATTAATGAAGATTCCAAAATGATATTAAAATCGAAATATCTACAGTCGAGTTATTTTCGGAACAGACCAGAGAAGACGGGGAGGAAATAGCGAAAGGCGGAGCCAATCCCCTCTTAAGGACCTAGCTAGCGGGGCGCACAGAAATGAAGGACGCGGGATAAACCATGTTTGTTATTGGGTAAAACACTCTTGGTGGGGAAACTTTTTACTCAGGGGTTATAGAGCGGGGTCCGAAAATGGATGTAAATAACTTTTATTATTAATAGAAGAGTTTGTGGCTGTAGATTAGTAATTGTGAAGATGCAGCCAAGGAGGTTTTTTCTTCACCAAAAATTCCTAATTGTTAGACGTTTCGGCCACAATTAGGAATTTTTCGTTTATTGGTGATTAAAATTTTGGCTGCATCCACGCAATCCAACAATTACCTTTTGTTTTGTTAGGAATACCTAATCATTGCATTACAATTCTTTGATAGATTTTATAAAATTTGTTTTATTTTATTTTTGCCAACTATATGAACCTTTATATATAAATATAATATTTTTCTTCAAACATTTCTTCTCTAGTATTGATAGAATTCAAACTGGCATTCACTCTGCTTGGGATGATGCCTAACTTGCAGGCTCTGTTAAGAATCCTCCAACAACCATAAAAAAATGTTTTTGAAAAGAAAATGATGCATAATTTTTTTAATCCATTCATTGAACCATTTTATTTTATTTTATCAATATTAATAAATTCTCTGACACCTTTCTTGCTTCATTAAGATAACTAATACTGACTAGTAATAGAAAAAAGTATTTAAAATTTAAAGTATCACTAAACGAGATCAAGATCTTTGATTTGAAACATGGAATAAAAATATTTATTTTTTTTAGTATTTTGGTACTGGGAATACTGGGAAAATTTGAGGTCATTTATTCCAATGCAAAAAGGGCCAAATAAAAACATATAGAATAAAAAAACTATTTTTTATGTTTTTAAATTGTGATAAACTGGGCCCCAAACAATTGGGGGGGGGGGGGTGATAAAAGTAAGGACATTTTAAGAAAAAAAACTGAAAAAACACATTAGTAAAGTACTAGTACTAGTAGTTGGCCGATTTTATTCTAAAGCTTCGAGGTGCATGCAACGAGGGAACCAGGATTAAATATAAATTTTCAGCCTTGAACGTTTTTTCATTTTTGAGAAATCTTGTTCGCGGAAAGACAAACGCAGACATTTTGTAAGGCCTATTTTATTTAGAGTCATGGGACCTCAAAACGTGTATTTTCTTTGAGATCTCGATATATTTTTTTTTTTTTTTTTTGGAGATACTTTCTCATTATATATTACATAAATAGGTAAGAGGAATTAAAATAAATATTTAAAATTTTTCATCATATAATCTTTTAAAAGAAGAGTCTGGCGGAGTTAGCCAAAAATGATTTGAGTTTTTTAATATATCTTATTTTCTTCTATATAACTGAACAATCGCCCCCATTATATTCAGATGAATTAAGCCACAATAATATATATAGGTTATGTAATTTCATAAATTTAAAGTTTTAAATATCCCCCATTTTGTGGCCGACAGGTTAAATGTATTGACATTGCCACTATAATAACTGTGATACCTTCAAAGGCTAAATATGCCAGGAAAATAGGTATCGTAACTATCGCAATATATACATGTATCGTCTATATGGCCTCAGATGCCGAAAAAACTAAAAAAAAAAACCTTCAAGAAATTCGGGTTCAGATCCCAGGCAGCCCGATGAAAATTTATTTAAATCCTATTTTTTTATTTTAAATAATTTTTTGCTACTGCAGCCATTACTGCTACCTTGACTATATATTAATTTATATGGAAAAAAAATTAGTGTCTTCCGGTGGGCTATTTAAATCATTTGGATGCCAATTGGTACAAATAAATATGCCTATATGACAAGTATATTAATAGCTAAATATATGTATCGTTTATAGTCTATATGGCCCGGAAAGACTGAAAAAAAAAAAAAAATAAAAAAGTTTTGAATTTTCAATATAAATACGAGTTTATATAGGAAACTAAATTATCAGCAATAATAAATATTATAGTATGTTATAAGATAACGTAATCTGTTTTTGTTTCTATATTAAATACAAATGTTGCTTTAGGAAATTCATTATAACATTTCATGTCATGTTACTATAGCTTCTATAGTATATACTTCTACTAATACATATTTATAATTTATCCTAGTTTATCATAGTAAAGGAAATTCAGAAATCTTTAAAAAAAATCTTAATCAGACTAAATCACAGAGATCAAAAAAAAGTTTTCTCTTCCAAGAATTGTAAAATTAGAGAAAAAATTTATTAAAAACAAAAATTAAGTTTGCTAATTATAAAAATAAGAAAAACAGTTAAAATATTAAAGTATAGGCAAGTAATAAAATATGAATAATATTCAAATAAAGGAGCCATATTTTTAAAATTTTACCAATTAGAGAAATTCTTCAAAATAAAGACGAAGAGGACAAAAACCAGGAAACGGGGTGGATGAGTGAGAAATGCTGGGCCTTCAAAGATCGTACAGATGATAACAACTACAGGTAGAGGATGTCACCAAACAATATCTCGTTCTTTTTGCTCCCAAAAAATTCTTATATAAAATATAAGGAATTGTGAATGAAAAAATACTCTCTGGAATATACGTATATAATAAATTTGAAATTATTTTATTTTCAACATCTATGTCCACTCACACATTAAAGAAACCTTTATAATCCGAACTCAATTCAATAAGAGCAAAGTATCTATAAATTTTAATGAAACTCAAACGGCTCGCATACACATTTTTTCACTTAGTCGCTGTTCGTTTTTTTCAATGCACTTGTTAACCTTTTAATAAAAGGAGAAACCTTTCTATTGATATTGTTCTTTCATTTTCTTTTGTCTGTGATAATATAATGCGAAACAATAAACTCGGACAGCTTCATCTTTTCGAATTGGCATTGCAAAGAAATCATGTATATGCAATATTTAAATTATCGATATTCAACATATGTTGACCTCATCGACCCAAAAAAACAAGCAAAGAACCGTTGAGGGAATTTAATATTTATTACTAATTATAATATAACAGATATGACCTTTTGCTATGAGTATCACAATTAATTGGGCAAACATTATATTTTCTTTTCACCTTAGATAATTTTAAGTTGGAAAACAAAAGGTAGCATTTGTCCAATTATTTATTATTATTATTATTTTATGGATAGTAAATAGCTATTCCTATATTGTATCTGTTTATACGTATTTATTTCCACATCTCCAGATTGTATATGTATACAATACAATGAAAGAAATACAATTTAATATAATCTAAATCTACTTTTTCTGCTACACTCAGAGGCCATCTTGTCCTCGTCGAGCCTAAATTCATTATGTACAATCCTAACCAAAATATAAAAGACAACTGAATTTTTGAACATTGAAAGACAAAGAAATACCATCTTGCGAACTTTAGAGCAAATGTGGATTTTGGGGGTGCGAATAAAGTAAATTTTCATTATTAATTATTTAATAATAAAATTTAAAATTTGCTCTGTGTATAATTCATCTAATGCTAAACCTAAAGATTTAAAAACGTTGTTCCGTTTTCTTTTGTCGTGTTAGTTTATTTTGAGACAGCTTGTACCTTGTGGTGAGTCAGGCGATCTTTATTTTCTTTTATGCCAAGAGATATTGTTTTGCAGACACTTTTAAGGCCCCAGCAATATATGTTCCCACCCTTTTTTTCGTTAACTTCCGATATTTTCAAAAATACTTTTTCATATTTTTCTAAGAAAAAATGAAAAGAAAAAAACCCTTTTGTTCTCTACCGACTTAAGTAATTCCTACAAGACAAAAGTTGGCTTGCTTGCAAAATGCAATATGAATTTTGTTGGAGACGTGATTTCATGTCGAACACGAAACGAACATCGTCCAACGCCCAACTCCAGATCGAATAACAGCTGCTCTCTCTCTCTCTCTCTCTCTCTCTCTCTCTGAGGAAGACAATTAATCACTTGGGAGAAACGCTCAAGAGATGCCTGTCCTGATTGCGTCAGCAAAATTGAATATTGAACACACTTGGACCGATTAATAAGGATAAACATCGATGTCGATTTATCGTATCGATCGATATTTATTTAAAAAAAAAAGAATCAAACAAATACAGGTAATATAATAATCTCACAGTCGATGTTTTGATTCTATTAATCAAAAAATAAATGATTTTTCAAGAAATTATAATAAATTTTATTTTTTCTTCTATTTATATATTCCCACGAAAATTTACACAAGAAATTAAAATATGACGCAGTTTGTTTCATCTTTTTTTTTTTTTTTTTTTCAATTGGGCGAAATTTAAGCCTGCTATACTATTCAAATTATCTATAAACATATACTGTTCGGGGTCGTTTTTGACCCCACCTTTTTTCATTAAAAAAATATAAATGAATAACTCTAAAATTTAAATATTTATTTTTTACATAAATAATTATATTATTTATTTAAATTATTAATAAAAAAAACCTTAAGAATCGGAAATTTAAATAAAAATTGGAACAAATGAACTTTAAATGATATTGTTCGAACAGAAAAATTGTTCTTTACAATTTTTGCATGATTTTTGCAAGGGTGCTTTTTACATGTAATATTTGTTTTTACATCTGAAAAATTAAAATATGACGGAAAAGAAAGAAAAATAAACACATTCACAAAAAGATAAATGCTAGTCATAACAATTAGCTAGGATAACTAAATTCTCCAATCTAAATAATTTTTTATTTATTTTAATTTTTTTATTAGGGAAAAAAATTTTGCTCCAGTTTACATTGTCTGCTTTATTTTGTCTATGACACAATATGCGTATTTCTCTTAATACTCTAAAATTAATTAATTTAGTCATAATTATTAATCATATCTCCGAAAAACAAAACCTCTGATCGAATCCGAGACCCTCGCCATCCATCTACCAAGAGATCTAGGGCCCTATCGGTTAAAGCCTTGTCCGGATAGCCAAATTCACATACAAGTCGAACCCATTTTTTTTTT
>JAAAKE020041780.1:0-26592 GCA_010014785.2 Anisolabis maritima
CTCCCTTCAAGGAACACAACAAATTAATAAGTATAAGTAATTATTTTGAGCAAGTGAAGCAAATAGGTTTTTGAGGTATGTAAATTAACAGGACTTTTGTTTATCAATTATATAATTTCTATTAATATTTATAACATTTTGTCATCTGCTTACAAAATTTTCATTACCATTTGTGTAAAAATTCTAGTGGGTTCCGAATCAATTAACAGAGGAAAATAATTCGAGAGAGCTTGTTAACGAATATACGTCGTATATAATTCACATTTCTGCATTGGTGGGAGTTTCAAAGAATGCTGACAGGAATTGAAATACGAGGAAAATTAATCAGAAAAGAATGATTTTCGGATGAAAATATGATACCCTTCTGGCTTAAAAATATAATTTTCAACCTGATTCCAAAGTTGGATAGCTATAAGCCGGATGAGTGGAGGGGGCAAGTGCCTTCTCTCAGATTTCCAAATAAGTTTTTACTTATAAATATTATGAATTATAGAATCAAATACTAGAAAAGTCATTTTAAAATTTTTAAACATGTAGCCTATATGTAAAACGTATTTTATTTTAGATCCATCTTTGAGGAGAGAAGTTGGTCCGTCAAACAGCCTGACTCTTATGCCAGTCTTAGCTCGGGGAGCTCGTGTCTCACTATCCACCTATCGATCAATCACTTATTCAATAATTTAATTTAAAGTATTTCCAAGCACAACCTTTTAAAATTTTTAGATTATAAAACTATTCCTAAAAATTAAATTAATTTTAGAGAATGGGATTCTTTCATATCTTTTTTTGCAAATTTTTGCGTTATTTTTCCGAAGTTGAAATATAATTTTATATTTTACAAACTCTCTCCACTTTTCCTTATAATTTTTGCAAATTCTCGTCTTTAAGAGATAAGGTTTATTTAAATAAAGAACGGCCCTTCGGGAATTTCCCGGTTTCCGCTGGGCCAGTTCCCCCACTGAATAAAATCCGGCTTATTATTACTATTTATCAGAAAAGCATATAAATTATAAATTGTATGTGATTTGACACGGATATTAGAATTATTATACAATATTATTTATCTAGATAAGGAGCAATAACGATGAAATGTCGCTATAGTTTACTTAATAAAGAATGAATCTTTACAAATCGATGAATCATTTTATATGAATCATCGAGAGTAAAATCATCGGACTTATGGGACAGGCAGGAGAATTTTTGAATTTTTAATTAATGTTTATTTGCTTCTTAAAGATGAAAATAATAATAAAGAAAAGAGAAACTATGTACCTTACTTTGTATTATTCCAATCCTTTTTAAGATCTTTAAAGATGTATTATCTAATTATCAATCGAAGAAAAAATTCTGAATTTATCAAATTTAAATTTTTTAGATAAATTAATTTTTATAGTAAAAATTGAGGAAAAATTACTAATTAATTTTTTTTTATTTTGAAGTGTGATATATAATTAAGTTATTAAAATGGATCTCGATATTAAAATGAAAGGAAAATAGGTGTGGTCAGTATGAAATCAAATATCATCATTAAACAAAAGTTTTTCACCCTCTATTTCCAAAATGTATTTTTATATTACTTTCACCTTTTCAAATAGTCAATTTTCAATTTGTCAACGTAAAAAGAAACTCAAAAAAGGAATAAATGGATTCATCAAAAAACATAACTAAAAGACAACTTAGAAGTTGTACTTTTTTACTGGACTGGAGATTTCTAGAAACCAACTACGAATAGCTCAATTAGTCTTTAACTAACTGAATGGAATATTAAAAAAAAAATTTAAAAGGTTCGCTTAGAAAAAAAAATCATTCATTCATTGAGCGGAAAAAGCCTCTAGAGAAGCAACTTTCTCCAGAGATAAATAAAAATAATAATTAAAATAAATAAAATCTCCCTGCTTTAAAATTTTTTTAATATATACATATATGGTATACAACAATGATGTTGAACATTGGGGATATTTGACAAAAAGAAAAAATTTCCAAAATGGAGAATTTATCTAGCCGGGGCAAAAAAAAATGATAAAATTATGGCACGTTAACTCTTCAAATAAATATCAAATGAAATTTGGAAACAATGGGCTTTTTTTATGTAAATTTTCTCTACGGAAAAAAAAATTAAATTAGAAAATTAAGAAAAATTTTAACTAAGAAATTCTATATAAAAAAAAAAAAAAACAAAAAATTTCATTTGAGTTAAGATTTTTTGAGCGTTTCTGAATAAAGGCCAAAAAGAAATTGTTAATTTTTTTTTTTTTTTTTTTTTTTTGAGGAGGCGATTTGCTGAGCTACTAAGTCAACTCAGGTTCGAATCCATCTTATGGTAAAAATCCATCTCTATTGGGAAAGGAAACGAGAACTCATCGTGGAGAATTATTCCAAGAAAGTCACTCCCTGGAGCAATTATAACGAATCAGTCACTAACACATAAGGCTTAAGAGAGAGTTCCCTTTTTAATTCCAAAATATCAGAGATTTTTGTCCCCTCAAAAATAAAATTTAAATTAATAATAATATACATTATTCTCGATATTATATTATATCGATAATACATTATCGAGTGAATGTGCACTTGAATGTCGTTCATAATTCTTGTTTTTCTTGACAATTGCCAAAGATTGATTTTTCTATTTATCTAAGATGTTTATTAATAAACTTAATTTTGCTAAAAAAAAATGTTAATAATTCAAAGGATGAAATCTTTATTTTTAACCTGAATGCATCTAATTTATTTTATTATAAGATGAAAAATCAATTCATTAAATATTCGCAATATTTATATATAAATTATACAGTTTTTGAAATCTCCGTTCTGAAAACAGTTATTTTTTCTATAAATTTTATAAAATATCCTCATTTTTTCCTGATTTGTTTGTACGATAAGATTTTTTCTTCCATTTGGGAAAATCCCCCGAATTGAGGAGGACAGAATTTATATTATCCTATATATCAACTTGCTAGCTATTAAAAGAATTTATTCAATTAATTTTATATTTAATCAAATTCATATATGCTTATATTTCTAAATATACTGTACACCTAAATAATAACAAAAAAAGTCAAAACACTGTTATTTACATATGATAGACCCATTGACTTTTGGGATAAAAAATTGATTGTTTATTCAAAGAAATTTTTTTTTTCAAATTTCTTAGTAAATTTAAATATATTCTTTAGAGTTTAATGATAAAAAATGCCCTAAAAGAAGCTTAAATCAGGGATCGGCATCCAGGACCCTCAAGAGTAGAGTGATGAACATTTTTATGGATGCCAAAAAATTAAACAAGGATCCCGTTCTATGACTCTTGATTAAAAGTGTGTAAATGATAACCGTTACCCATTCACATTAATTGGATATTATTTATCCCCTTGGTTTGAAAGGTTCAGGTGGGAACCGAGTTCATGACTTAGAATTATAGACAACACTTCAATTATATTATAATAAAGAGTTAAATATCGTCAAATAAAAATTTATTCTTACGAGTGGCATGCTAGAAAATAAACCTCTCTAAAGTACTTTTAAATATTTACCTAACTTCGAGTGAGTATATGAACATATAAGGTCTATTTGTTTAATTATTTTCTAGACTTTTTCTAAACCTATACCAAAGTTTTCTTTTTTTTTTTTAACTATTATAGTAATATTGAGCTCTCCATAAAAATGAAAATGCATTTCTGAGAAATCAAGAATAATTATTCTTTCGTAAGATGTCTCTCTTGCACGACGAAGATATTGCATTTGCTTTGGGAAATAAAATTATTTTTATTAGAAGATTTTTCGAGATCTATTCGATTCATATGATTCAAATACAAATAAATAAATGTATGTCTCGAAGCGGGCAATTTGAAACCAAATATTTTTAATAAAATAATTTTTTGAGGTGTGAGTTATTTGCTGGTGTGGTTGAGGGTCTGGTGGTCTGGTGCAAAGGAAGCACACCAATGCTGGAGATCCCGGGTTCGACTCCCGGGAAGCTAAGATCGTTTGATCCACCAGCAAAATAAATAATCACAAAAATTATTTTTGTAGCATCACCAGACTATTTTTTGATCAAGTTTTCTTTAAGTGAAGCAAATCTCATTTTTAAAATAAATAAATAAATAAAAGTATAAAGTTTTGGGCAAAAGAAAGATAGATTATAAATAGACTGACCATATTTCTTTGAATCATAAAATGGGACGGCCAAATCCAACAATTTGCCCTTGGGAGTAAGGTCTTTTTGGATGATGGAAACAGGAAGAAACATGCAATAATATATCATAAACTTCAAAAGTAGATTTTAATATAAAAATATAAAAATTCACATAAAAAAAGACATAATTAATTACATTAATAATAATACTGTAAAAACCTCAACATAAAATTTATTGTTTAATGTGAGGACTGTATATGAGTAACAAATCAATTAATATTTTGTAACAAATTTCGGACTTCCCGGTTTAATGGATATTTCAAAAAAATGACAAGAAAAACAGGAAAAATTTTAATAAAATGACAGACGGCTTCGAAGCATGGAAAAAACGCTGCTGGGCTTGTATGGTCAGTCTAATTATAAATATAATTAAAAACTAGAGCCTCCTGTAGATTATGACCTCGGGACCTTGGAGAAATGGGGATCCTGTACCGCGTCAATTTTAACTCCAAGAAAACACAATGTTGCCTAATTTCCAGACAGAAAGATTCGACATGTCCATGCGTCACTTAGAGCCATAATAATCTCGAATTCAGAAATTCTCTTTCTGTTCTGGATGTGACGATTTCTTCGGATCTTTCCTTCGGCGCGAGGAAGCTTGGTTTCCTCTTCAGATCCAAGCATTATTTCTCCCTTTACGAACTACCAACCCTATACAAGGCTCAGATTCGTCCGTGCTTTGAGTATGGGTCCTACCTATGGAGAGGGGCTTCTAAGAAGGATCTTTCTTCCTTTGATGCGATTCAAAGATATGCAGTGAGACTGATCGGAGACGATTCTCTAACTGCCTCCTTGCAGCCACTCGACCACAGAAGAAGTGTCTCCGCCTTGACACTTTTTTACAGGTATTACCATGGTCGATGTTCTGTTGAATTAAAGTCCATAATTCATCCCAAAGCGACGCAAAAAGAATCATCGTCCCATGTCATTAAAGTCGCAACTAGTAGAACTAGTCAATTCCAATATTCTGTTATCTCCATGACCTCCGGTGATTGGAATAACCTCTCTACTACAATCTTCCCGCAAAGCTATAATCTCCAAACTTTCAAATCCAACCTTAACAAGCACCTTTTAAAGTCACCACTCTCCCCTTCTCCTATTCTTCCTGGTTGCATGTGACTACAGGTCATTATAGTTCCATTGGACCTTATGCTTCCATATCCCAAAAAAAGGAAAAAAAGAAATGCCTGCCTAAGTCAAAAATAATTTGAAAATATGTGGTGCACTTTTCAAATAAGTATTACATTTATTTACTTTAAAGAAGTAATGTAAATACCATCTCGGGCTCATATGTGCCGAGCGGATTGAGACCTTGAGCTTTCATTTCAGACTGTAAATATTATTTCTTAAAGCGTAATTTTGAAAGTTTCAGTTAGATATAATCATTTAAGGAAACGAAGACATTATTTTACTTTCTCTAAACTATATATGAAATATATAGGAAGATCGTAAAATCGATATTGAGATTTCAACAGAAATACACCTTTTGAGGTCTCCTGGGTCTAAAAAAATTGGTTTTGCAAAATGGTCTGTGTATGTCTGTGAACAAGATTTCTCAAAAACGAAAATACGAGACTGAAATTTTTTAATAATTATTTAAACTAGGCGCCCTCGCCGCATGTACCTCGAAACTTTTCAATAAAATCGGCCAAAGAGTACCTAGTACTTTACTAGTATTTTACTCATAATGATTTTTTCAATTTTCTCAAAATTCGCCTTAACAATTTTATTAAAATTCATATATCAATTATTTATTAGATCTTTGGAATGTATTAACCCTTATCTTCCCCCCCCCCCCCAAAATGTTTGGGGTTCCCTTTACTCTTTTTTTTTTTTAGGTTTTTCGTCAATTTCTTTTAAACTAATGATATTGATTAAATTGGCTGTACATATAATTAATTAAATAATCTTTAA
The DNA here is from genome assembly GCA_010014785.2 of Anisolabis maritima. Classification (NCBI taxonomy): domain Eukaryota; kingdom Metazoa; phylum Arthropoda; class Insecta; order Dermaptera; family Anisolabididae; genus Anisolabis; species Anisolabis maritima. The sequence goes on from JAAAKE020041780.1 coordinate 6,104, forward strand.
GATGTATTAATCATTTTTCACTTCAAAATGGTGTGGGCCCTCAATTTAAAGGCTCCTCTCAAACGCTTACATATGACTAGTTAATGCGCACTTCATTTGCGCACACTGGCTTGCCAGTCATCTTTCGGAAAACAAAGTGCGAGTCATATGAAATTCTCATTTATTAAACAAAATAAATTCAAGTTGGCTGTATATTGAACCTACCTAGGGTTACCTTAGAGGTTCTAACGCAAAAAATCTTTTGTTAGAGTATATCACTCAGCTTTCCTTACACCAGATTTTTTATTCTGCACTCAAAAAATCATAAACGTTCTACATTCAACTAATATCTTCATTCCAACATCTCTTTAAAAATGTTGAACATTATTTAATTAGTTATGCAATTTTGATAGAAATGATTTATTAAACCGCAAATTATTTCTTTGATATTTTAAAATATTTTTACCCTTTCTAAATTTTATAAAACGGACATTTTTTTCTTCCTAAAACGCTCTTAAGTCACTTTACTTATCTTTATTGGATAGTTCAACGGGTTTTATCCTATTCTAAGAAATATTATAGTCGAATATCGTTTTATGTAGCCTCTAATACATACTTGCATAATTATGTTTTAATCGTGTCCACTTATATATAATAATAATTTCCCCTCCTTTTGTATCCAAAAAATTACTAAAAAACAATAAAAAAAATTTTTCTTTAATATTTAATTAAAAAGACATTTTAAGTACTCTTTGGCTAAATTCAAGGCTAATAGTTGAATAATAGTTTACACCACTTTTATTAATTTATTATTATGATATTTTTTAATATTTATAAAAATAAAGTAAAATCGTTGAGGTCAAAAGTTTTTTAGAACTACTCAAAATGTTGACTTGCAATTCTCTGATGATGATTCAAAACAAAGAACACACTAAACACTTGAGCAGGAAGAGGAGAGGTTCTTCTGGTCTTCTTGGACCAGAAGAGCCTCTCCGCAAAATCCAAAAGCCAGCTTTTTTTTCCAGGGGAAATATATTTGAAAGGCATGATTTTTAAAAAATAAAATTAAGGTATTAATTTAAAACATTTCCGTATTTCCGTTTAAATCTCGATATCGATTTTTTTTGCGATCTCAATATTTTCTCACTATATAAAGATAAGAAAAAGTAAAAATAAATGGTTCCTTTGAATTAAACACTCAAGGTCAGAGAGATCTTTGGATTCATTTCTAAAGAATCATTCCCTTTGTTAATTTTTTTTTATAGTAATACTAAATACATGTATATTAATATATAATAATAATTTGAAAACTTTTTCGAAAATCCTTTTATATCTTGTAGAGTTCTTCCACCCTCCCCCATTATTTTCCCAGTTTGAGAAACGTTGTTATGGGCAGGTATTTTTTTTAAGGAAAAGCGAATTATAAATAATGCTAATAAACAAGTCTGTCACTCTCAGCTAGAAAACTGAATTTCTTGCTTAGTTTTCTTTAATTTTAGTGATGTGTGTAAAGTCGCACCAGATTTTATTTTATTTTTTGAAGAATTTGAATTTTGTTTCTGAAAAAAATCCAATTTTCAAAATGTTAAAAGATCGACATAACAGAGCGCTTCATGAGATATTAATTGATTTATTACATTCTATTTAATCATTCTATGATTTATAATAAATAGATATGCGATAAACTAAAAATGAATCTGGTTAATTTTAAATAAAAATGACTAAAATTTAAGTTTTTTCAAAGTTCCCTTCAAAAATTGCATTGTTTGTGAAGAATTTATAATACTTTTTTTTTCATTTTCAAGTTGCTTTAGGCGAAATTTAATTATTTAAAAAATATCTACTGAGAAAAAAAATGATAAAATTTTAAGAGCCATAGAAAAGTAAAAAGTATGGGATGCTCTCAAATAGGAAAAGAGAAAAAATTAACGAATTGTTTTATATTTAAAATTTAATTTTTTTCTTAATAATGATTATTCATAATAAAAAATAATAGATTTTTATTAAGAACAGAGTATCGATATCAATTAGGACATTTTTATTTTCAGATAATGACGAAATTATTATTCGTATTTTATTATTGTTAAAAAAAAAATATTTTTCCTCAAAAGGTGTTTATGAATATTAATATTAATGTTAATTTAGTTATTTTTATAAAAGTTCTATAAAATTTAAAATTAAGTATTTTTTTGAACGTCTTCAATTTTCAAATTTATCCGGCACAAAAAATAAGCGAAAATAGAATTTGAATTTCCTTTGAATTTTTTCTCATTATTTTTAATAAATTCATTCATTTTATTAAGGAAAATACTTTTTCTAACTTTATATTTTATCGAAATATTGGGAATAAGATTTAAAACATATCTATTATATATAAATTCCACAAAGTCACTAAGCATTTTATGCTTGCTCAGGTGATTCTAAAATTTTGTTTGCAACGGTATATTTATGATCGTTTTATTATTATTATTATTATTATTATTATTATTATTATTATTATTATTTTCAACGTGATTCGAAATTCATTTATTTTTATTCAATCTTAGGAAAAAATATTTAAAAAAAATAAAAAATCTTATTGCACTTAATAATTAATGTACGGAAGTCATATGCATTTAAATAAACAAAGAAAAAACAAGTAAACAAAAAATTTCAATTATAAATAAGACCTTTTTTAGGCATAAATTCGGTTTAGTAATTAATAATACAAAAAGTGATATTAATATAAAATAATCCAACGTTTCGAGCACTAGTTCTGCAGCCGTCATCAGGTATATGCATTCATTTTGACAAGTCTATTATCGTATATTAATATAATTTTTTGTATTATTAATTAATAAATAGACCACGATTAATGCTAAAATATGTATTTTATTTATAAAAAAAATCAAATACTGAAATATTTAACCATTTAAAAAAAATTAAAATATAATTAAATACTACTAAATAATACTAAAATTTAACTATTTACCAAATATGGAAAAATATTTTTGAATTAAACAAAAAATTTTACAAATATTTTTAGTATTTTTAATTTCCATATCCTTAATATTAGTTTGATGTAAAAATTTTTCATTTGACTTTATTTGCTCATCAGTTCCAAATTTTATTTGACTTTTTTGCATCCCATTTTTATTTCCCTTTTTCCCCATTAAAGGGGCCAGCTACAAAACATTTAAATAATAATTTTTTCTATATCACAATTTGCAATAATTCTGAAGCTCACTTCAATCGCTGTTATTATTTTTGGACTTAGAAAAATAACAGTAAAGCGAAAACCTGTGTCCTGAGGTTCCTCGTCTCCTAAGTCTTCATTTTATATTTTGTCAAATGCAAACCTCAAAAATAAACTACACTTGCACTGACGAGAGTTCGGCGTCAAGTCATCCTAAATTTTATAAATAAATCGTACGAGTTGGGAGTTGAGTTTTTCTCTTCTACTAATAAAAATTATAATATCGACTGACTAGGATTTAGATCACATGCACATCTTAAAACTATTTGATATATATAATTATAAATATAAAATAGGAGGATAAAAGAATCAAGGATTTGCAACATTTTTTTCAAAGGATCAAAGACATTTTCAATTTCTTTTTATCCTAAGGAGAAATGTATCATATTTTTACTCCAATAAAATTATTATTTTTAAATACTGAATAATTATAATATTCTCATTCAAAATAATATCTTGCACTCATTTATCTAGAATTAGTATTTTTAATAGGGTTTCTAAGCTAATTTCAGTCGAAATATTCAAAATGATATATGATAATGTAAGTAAAAATTTTTATTTGTGCGTTACAAAAATTTACAAATATTTATAGACTTGACATGCCGAGCAATTTTCATTTTTTTAAATTCGTGCTGTGAGCCGGCCTTTGGCGGGAGGAAAAATTTAATTAGGGGTTAAGTGGTTAAGTTGGTATTTAATTCCCAGGTGGAGGCAGTATTTTTAAAGCTCAATCTCCTCTTTTTATTTTTTATAATTGCCAAGAATTTTATTATATTATTATTAATTATATTCTAAACTTATTTAATATTCACAAGCTGAATTAAAATGAAAAAATAAAATGAAATCTCCTTCAAATCACAAAATATTGAATAGGAAGGGAGGTTGGAATTTGTCCCCCTACATAAATAAGATATAAATTTAAAAACAAAATAATGATATTGAGGACTTCGTCTTTTTATTCCTCAAATAATTTAGGTAAGATAATAAAAAAAAATTATAATGTAAATATATCCAATTAAATATTAGTAAAATCAATGCTTAAAAATCTCTTGATAAGAATGATAAGAACATCCGCTTCCCGCCAAAATCAAATTAAAGAGGAAATGCAAATAATAATTTAATCATATAAAAAAACTTTAAAAATTTGAAAAATTAAAAAAAAATTTTTAAATAAAATTAAAGATTTTTGTATTTAAAAAAATTATTATTTTATTTAATTATGAATAAAAAGTAAGGCCATATGAGAAGCTGACTGAGACCAGAAAGAATGCTGAGATCACGAGAGCATACATAATTTGTTTGCCAACTTTCGGGTGATTTTTGCGATAAAGTTTCTGAATGCTAGTATAATATATAAGTGGTATCGATTATGCAGAAGGATGGAATGGGAGGTGGTACTAAAAAGTGACATGCTGACTTTGGGGAGTGGTCTTATAAAAGAACCAGCGAAAAAATGGACAAATATAGCAAAGGAGAGAAAAATGTGTGACGCCTTTCAGAAAAGTAATACGAAAGTGAAAGTGCGAACTGACAGTTGCTATGGAATGCAACTTGGATGGCGCGTTTTTAACTATTTCAATATAAAGTACTTTAAAAAAATAAATTTATTATTTTAAAAATGGATTTTACATTTTTAAAGTGACGTTTTGACGTATATTCATGACTTCATCAGACCTTTCGGCCTCCACTCGAATATGATTACAATATTATCTCGATAAGTGTTAAAAATATAAACATTTCTAATTAATTTTTCTTAAAATTGAAAGAGATATAATTTTTTTATATAGTGAATGATTGATTGGATTTCATGTTTTTATTAAAATAAAAGGAAATATTAATAATATGACAATGGGAATTGTTTCATCACATAAAATTGGGTTAATCAAACGTATTAAGGTGTGAACTTGACTTACTGCTGTAAATTGTTCTTGTAATTCGGCCTTTTCTTCGGCAGTTAAATTGCCGAAGGTTGAACCGTTGAACGCCATGTTAAGAAACCACAGAACATATACAGAATGCTACCCGGTGCTACCTCTATATTAATTTAGGGGAATGCGCCTAGCGCTATCTGGTAGAGAAGGAGTTATATTAAATTAAAATGGCGTCATTATTTCTTTTGAAACGGTGACATCGCCTCCATCTCATGGCAGGAACAGTCAATTTATTCAATATGGCTTCCTCCTATCTTCCAAATTATATTATTCTAATTTTCCCATGTAATTAGTCGATGTTTTATACAATTTAAAATCTTACAATAGACTTCTAAATTTTAATTAAACTTTAAATATGATTTGTTTGATTTTTCTAATCATCAATCACTAATCCTTTTATTTCATACCAAGTTATAAGGTTAGTTAAATTTTAAAGAAAATTTTATTTTAAACAACATAGTATAATTTTTTCTCTTCTTTTCATTCAGAAGTATTAATAAAATTAATAATGAAAATGTCAAATCCCAAAAATATGACAAATGAAATATCAAGTCAGCGGCGGATAATACAGAGGCTTATGCGCCGTGCACTTCAATAACACGCGAAATGAGTGGAGTTCTCAGAAGCGCTAGATTTTCAAACAAGAGCGTGCATAGTCAACGAAGGGATTTACCGCCTTCTCCGGTTAAAACCTATATATATAGGCCTATATTTAGACATGTATTTGTTCTTATTATGAAAGATACGCCTGAAAGATTTTGCTAATAATATTTTTTTTATTTGAAGCACTATTAAGTGAAACACATAACATTCAGCACTTAATCATTAGACTTCGATTAGTAGAAACTCCGATAGATCATTTAATAGCGAATTCGAAATCTTGAAGCCTATACTTATGCAAAATATCAACAAAATTATTTTTAATCTCCAATTTTTTTTTTTAATTTTCGCCTTACTGTTGATTCTTCAGGAGCTTTTGACAGTGCTGGTACTATAAAATGCGGCGCCCGGGGTAGAGATAAAATGTGGGGCCCTTTCAAAAGACAAACATATAATTATTTAATGCGGGAAAAAAAAGGGAACTAATTATGAACACAAGCTTTGAAAGAACAAAGTTTTAAATTGAATCAATTGAGTGAAATATATATATTTAGGTAAAATCTTAACATACTTGAGTAAAAATCCCGGCTCAGTTTGCCCGGCTCTTACGATGGTACAGAGACGGACTTAACGGGTGTCAAAAAATGGCGTAGCCAAGGACGTCATTTTACTTTTGGCTTGGGGAAGGGGGGGAGAGTTAACACAAAATATAAAGTGAACTAATTTGTTTTTCCTTTATACATTATTTTTAAATGTATATAGATTATATTTTTTTAAGAAAATAATTGAAATTACTTACTTCCTAAGAAATTCAATAGGACTCTTAACCTTTCTCAGTTTAATTTTTTTTCTTCAAAATCTTAAGGTAGGGGTCATTTCCCCCCTTTTCAAATACGTCCCTAAGGCTAGCCAGAAAAGCATGGGGGGGGGGGGGGTTAAGGAATCTCTCTCCCTTTCCTTTCTTAGACAAATATTAAATCCAATGAGACAATAATCACAAAATGATCGCTCTCTCTCTTTGTGTATGCGCAATGTGTCTATAAACAAGATTTCTCAAAAACGTACGAGGCTGAAATTTTATATTTAAGTTAGGCACCCATATCGCATCGCCCCCATCACATCGAAGCTTTTCAAAAAAAATCCGTCATAGAGTAGTAGTCCTTTACACATTTATTTATTTTTTTCATTTCATCATTTTTCATGATTTTGATTAAAATTCATATATTTATTTATTAGGTAATCTTTGAAATGTATTAACTCTAATCCGCCCTAAAATTGTTTGCGGCTTTACTGATGTACGTTTACGTTTTTTATGAATTTTTCTTGAACTATTCTAACAATTTTGATTAAATTGACTGTCCATATAATAAATTACATAATCTTTGAGATGTATTAATCATTTTCTTCCTCAAAATAGTGTGGGACCCTCAATTTTCATGAAGGGCCACTCGAACCTCGCTTGCGCAAGCTGGCTTGTCAATCATCTTTCAGAAAACAAAGTGCGAGTCATGAAATTCTGATTTATTAAAAAAAATAAATTAAAAAAGGCTGAAAGGCTAGCCATGGTCGCAAAAAAAATCTGGTGCGAAAGCCCATCACTCAGCTTACCTTACCTTAGGTAAGAGAAAGTTGTGGTTCAAAAATCTACTTGAAAGCGTCAGTCCATCATCCTTTTTATTTATTTGTTTAATTAAATAACATAATGTAGTACCCCTCCACCTCCTGAATATGTCTTCGTTAACGAACAATAAACCAAGAACACTTCATAAAAACTAGGCTCCGTGTGGCACTTCGTTTCGCAATAGGAGAAAATCGAAAAAAACCTAAAACGTACAATAACGTAAAGTCCGTCCCAGACAATTTAGGGGCAGATAAGGGTTAATATAATAAATTTCAAAGATGATCTAATAAATAATTGATTTAAGAATTTTAATCAAAATCTTTAGAGCGAATTTTGAGAAAATTAAAAAAACTAAAAAATAAGATCAGTATTAGTATTAATGCTCTTTGACAGATTTTAGGCTTCGAGGTACATGCGACGGTGGTATTAGCTTAAATATCAAATTTCAGCCTCGTAAGTTTTTTACAAATCTTGTTCATAAACAGACCATTTTGCGAAACCTATTTTTTATCACTATATATTTCATATATAGGTAAGAGAAAGTAAAAGTAAATAAATATTCATTTTTAATTGAGTTTAATAAAGGATTAGAAATTTAACTAGGAATAAATTAATAAATAAATTTATAAATACATTAATTCTTTTTTCATATATTTCTATAAAAATCACATCCAATATAATCAATTTATTATTTTATTTATATTTATACAATAATAAAAAATAAAGTATTTTTTAAACACAATTTATTATCATATATATAATAATACAAGTAATAACTTGTTGAACCTTATAAAAGAGAAACCATAAAATTCTTTTATTTTAATTAAAAAAGTACTTAGTTTTTGACAAAAAAATCTCACAATATCTACTTTTCCGACAAAAATAAAAGCTCTGAATTTTCTTTTCATAGTCAAGAAAAAAATCTACTCAATCTTGGATTTTTTTTAAATATGTCTTTTTCAAAAGCTCTAAATTTATTTAACTTTATGTGAGAAATGGACATATAATATCGTAAAAGAAAAAAACTCAAAATTGAAAACAATTGAGACTTTGTGCGCTTTCTAGATGTAGGCAAACCAGATCGATGATGCAAATGCTGTAGAGTTGCTCCGGTAAAAATTTTTGGGTATTGAGAACATCTACAAAAAAAAAAAAAATACAGTTATAATATTATCTTAACTCCAAAAAGACCCTTCCCGATTCTTCTTCCTAAAAAATAAAAATATAATTAGAATAGAGTTAAGAACAATAAATAATAAAGAAATAAAAAAAATCTTAAATAAGTAAAAATAGTGATTTTGATGATTTCAGGATGTAGGTGCTGGGGGGATCACCCTTAGATTTGGGAGCTCCAGACACTCGAATGAGCACTTTGTGTCATTAACCCTATTACTGGAGGTGAGATTATCTCCCACTTTCCTACTCCAGGAGGAGAGTTCTGGTAAAGTTGAAATCGAAGCCGAGTTATTTTGCAAATCTAAATCCGCAGCTTACCCGCTTTGCCACTGTCTCCTCAAATACATCCAAGGTTTCAGAATCTACCATTGTTTATAAATTTGTTTTGTTTATGTATTTATATTTTGCGCAGTAGCGCAACTAGCTTTTCTTCATGGGGAAGGGTGGGGGGATGAGACGGGTTTATTAGAATATTTTTTGACATACAAAAAAAAGGTAGCACAGGTGATGTAGAAATATTATACAAAATTATTATTATTATTTTTTTTATTGAAGCCTATTCATGCACTGTTCATATTTATTAAAAATTAGAGTTAGAATGAAAAAAATTAAATTGGACATGAAAGATTATGAAATAAAACGCTAGAGGTTTTTCATAAAAAAATTTAAATTGAAAAAAAAATCTTAACTTTTTTCTTAATATATCTGGTACATTTTTTTTCTTTAAATAGCCAAGGGATGGAGGGCGTCTATTACCATATCCCCCCCCCCCCCCAAATATTACACTAATTTGGCGATATTATTTTTAAAAATTTATTAATGGTAATCCTTATGAGGAATGAAATTAAAAATTTAATAATTAATTTGAGATGGTTATTACAAATTAAAAAAATATTTTCAATAAAGATAGATTAACTTAAAAATCATGTTATAAACAAATGTCATATTTTAAAAAATTAACAAAAAGAGGTCTCAACTCACTTGGAAATTATTTTTCAAAATTTGCTGTCAAATAAAATTGGAGATTATTTTTTATAATCTTTTCTTATTTAATGTAATTCAAAATATTATTTTGTTTCAAGTAGAATGAAATTAATCAATAAAATTATTATAAGTTGTTACTAAAATAAAAAATCACTAAATTGCCAGTTTTCGACTTTTTTTTTTGACCGCTAAAATATGAATTGTGAAGAATTTATATATTCTTTTTTTGGTCAAAGCAATAATAAAAAATTATTTTATTGTATTATTATTACTATTATACTTTTATTATTAATTAAATTCCCTTTTTCAAAATAAATAAAAATACTCACGTCGAAATTAAGAGATTTATTCAAATTATGAAATTACAGTTTTGCCATTTTATTTTTCAAAAAATTTTACCGCTCAAGGGAATTATAAATTTATTTCCTTGTATTTAATATTTAAAGTTAAAAATTTATAATAAAATAAATTAATAAAAAATATATAAAAAATAAATTAATAAAAAAATTTACATTAATTGAAGAAAAAAATTAATTTTAGTACAGCGTATATTCCCATTTTATTTATTTATTTTTAAAGTTTAATATTTATTTGTATTTATTATACTAAATAATTTTTCATCGCAAAATATATCATAGAATTTAATATTTTTATACTTAAAACAAAAAATTTGTAATTTGTAGTTAGTTTGTAATAAATTGTAATGTTGGTATTGCGTCCTCGAAATCTCATCATTCATATATCTAAAGTGCTTTCCAACTTTTTGGCCATTTAAATGGAAGGCTCTTAACATTTACTTAAAATTAGCTAAATGTTAAAGATTTTAATATGTGTAGTTAATGGAAAAATTTTTAAAGATTTTTTATACCATATGTTGTTTAAAAAATTGAACCTTTCACGTCTTGTATATATAATTTCAGTTTCGATTCCTGGCAGTGTTTTTTGACAATTAATTATATTTATTTCATTAAATTTTATTAGGAAAATGTGTAAATAGAGGAATTATGAATTTTTTGTAACTTTCCTCAGAATAATCTCTTAAGATTTAAATTTAAAAAAAGACGGTAATGGCACCTATGATCTACACTCTCTATGGATTTGCAATATTTTTTTTTGTATTCTGGTGTGGACAATGGATTATTCACTTAATTGCAATCATTTACAGGTAACTATTTCTTTATTTATTTATTTATTTGAAATTAATTACTTCAAAAACATCTTCCAATATATATGGCTAGTGAGTTTCAAAATTCTGCCCAACCCTGATTACTCAACTTGTTATTTGTTATTTTGGTTTTTTTTTTTTTTGTTTTTTGTTTTCAAAAAAGAATCCGAAAATTGTTTATACAAAATTACCGGCCGAATGTTCTAAATTATCAATGAAACATTTTCAAACTATATTTTAAAAATGAAAGATCACATGAAAAGTTGACGGAACAGGGATGGGCACGACTTTTATAACTCACTCTTAATAGAAGAAATGTTTATTTATTTTTTAAAAGTTCGTTTCTTGACTTTTTATAACTTTTTTTCAACTTGATCCTTTTTATTGATTTTATATATTCATAATGACAATTGAGAGTAGAAATAGTTTTCCCTTTAGATGCATTACCCAAAACCCAAAATTGAAATCGGATTCCTCTCCCCTCTCCTCGTAACAAAATGTAAATATTTTATTCCATTTTAATTTTCACAAGCCATTTTTTTGGACATTTGTGGCCCCTTTAAATCTGAACGCTTCTCCGGTTGTCTCTTCTGGTCAGCTTTGTGTGATTATTTTGCCATTTATTTTCGGCCTTTAATTGAATTATTACTTTTTAATTTACTTATTGTCCGATATTAAAAGAGTAAATAGAATTTTTACCCTCATAGCTGAACAGAAAAATTTAACCTTAAATCATAATCTATTATATTTTTCCCAGATAATAAATGGTGTGATCTATGATTCATTTTCATTTCTTATTCATTTAAGCAAAGTTCAAAACTTATCAATTTAAAATAATCTGCATTTATGTTTATATTTAAATTTTATTTAAATTTATTTAGCAAATATATTTTTGTTAGCGGATCCATCGGCTCATAGACTGGAGATCCTGGGTTCGACTCCCGGGGGCCATGGGCCGCTCGATCCGCTTACAAAAATATATTTACTAAATAAATTTAAATATAACCATGACTACACCAAGCTCGCTACAAGGCATATATTTAATAGTAATTGATTCAAATAAATGGGTCTTATTATTTATATATATATATTTATATAAAATATAATATATATTTTCCAAGTGTGTATATTACTTATGATTTCTTATCTATTATATTATCATATTTTCATAGTAAATAAATATGAATTAGATTAGATTATTTTAAGTTAATATTAAAAGAATTTGTCAGGTGTACAAAAATAAATTCTTAATTTTGATTAAAATAATTTCACGTAAATGGATCAATTTGAGAAGTGTCTGGATTCCTATGAAAAATATTGATTTATATAGGAAAGGTAAAAGGGGGGACTCTGATTGCTTTTAGACACAAATTCGGCACCGTCTTTTGCATATTAACTGCAAAATAATCATTAAAATATAATCATCATTTGCATATAATTTGATTAATAATAATGATTTTTGTAGGTAGAAAAATTTACTATTTCTATGAAAATAATGAAAATTATTATAATTTTTATTTCCAAAATCTTTGTTTTATATTTTCAAGTTTGTTTTTAATAAAAGACTAGGCAAAGTCAAAAATATTCCTTAAAAATAAATCCCGTTCTCGTTTTCCTCTCCGAGTTGCTCCTGCTGCGATGACTCATTTATATTGCCCTGGCTTTTGGAGGGGAGAGAGATATTTACTCACATGTAATATCTTTCACTATAATTTTAACACATGTTAATTTTTAACGAGTGTCACTTAACAAGATATTCTAGACAGTGGAGTTTTCAGAAGGGCCCAGCCCCCTCCCCCGCCACATAAAGAAAAAAGACAGAATAAAAATTAAAAGAATAGTCAACAAAAATTACAGATATAATTAAGTTAAAAAATAGTTCCGAGCTGGAAACATTTGCAAAAAAGAAAAACTTCAATAATATTTTGCCCCAACAAGAAGAAGCGAAGGCTTTTGTCAGTTCCCCTAATTCATAATCATAGAAGCTTTATACTATAACAAGGCCTAAAAAAGGAATTTGTGGTCTTAACATAAAAACATCTCTATTATCCTCCTTGTTTTGGAGTACACGTCGTCATATCTTCAGCCATTTAGTGTACATCATTTTTATACCGGGTTATTTAGAAAAAAAACCTAATTAGTTTACTTAAATCTAACATTTCTAAAACTTTGGGTGCGCCCCGCCTGTGAGGTGGGGTGAGTGCAAAAGGAGACCAGTGAATTTGGAACTAAAGTAAGATAATATAAAAACATGGCCATATAATGCAAGAGACTCAGGCCAAAGAACACCCCTAAAAAATTCGGATTTAAGGGAGCTCTGAATCGAAAAAATTTGATTAACAAGTTTTTAAAGTTATATTATATATAAAGATCAAAAAGTCTGAATTTTCATATATACGGAATAATGTTTTCCCGGGTTGTTCGCGTTGATTGTTGAGATTAACTCGACAACCCGGGAAAACATTATTCCACATACAACCAACCGCGGAAACCTTCCAGAACATATATATATATATATATATATATATATATATATAGAGAGAGAGAGAGAGAGAGAGAGATAGGGGAACAAAAAAAAACTTGTTTATCAAATTATATATATATATATTAGAATTTTCCTTATATCAAAAAGCCTGAATTTTTATCTCCTTTTTCCTTACGATCGAAGCAGTATTTTCAAAAGTGGATTTTCTTTTTTTTCTTTTTTTAAATTAGAGCGAAACCTGTCGGTCGGTCTAAGCCGATCAGTCAACTTTGCCAATCATTTAATCATTTACTAACAAATAATAGTAAGACATAGGAGGGTCTTTTAATTAAGTCAAAAAGATATTTTTTTGTCTTTAATTTAATTAATAATAATGAATTTTAATTAATATATTCTATTTAAATCTCATATTCATTATTTGATTAAAATTATATTTTTAATTAATAAAATTTTTTTGTACTATAGAAATTGAGAAGAAAAATAAAAAAATAATATATATATACTATCATCCCCCCTCAATCTTTTGTTTCATCTTAATGAATAATTAGGAGAGCTACATGAAATTCAAAATTATCAAATTTCATAATGTTAAATTTAGTTTTTCGGATTTCATTTAAGTCTTTTAAAATGCCCTAAAAAGATACAGTTTGCCCAATTACTTTTGAGGGGGAGAGAGTATATATATATATATATATATATATATGGATAAAAGTTATCTTTGAGATGAAGAGGAATTAGGCGCAGGCGGCCAAATAAAAGTCTCTCTAGTCACTTGAAAAAACAAAACAAAACGGGCAAAATTTATCGAAAAATCGTAGAATACATAGTCATGAATATGTTAAGATTATGTATATACCTACACACTCAACTCTCTCCCAACAGAAACTTCGACTAAAGATGGATAAATCAAATTTATCCGAAACGTCTCGGATTTTCAGACTAGAGAGACTTTTATTTGGCTGCCTGTGGCTCTTTCCTCTTAAACTCATCACCAAATACAGCCATTAATATTCAAGAATAGTAAGCATTTAATACAGTATATACAATAGGATTATTTAAAGATTAAATGACGAAAAGAGAAAAAACGCCCTCTCTCGGTTCCACCATTGTTTAGAAATAATACAATACATATAATTATTTTTAATTTTTTCAGTAAATGGAGACTTCATAAAAAAGTGACCTTGTCTCTTGAATCTGGTTATCCAGGGATTTCGATTTTAAAACCTCTTATGGGAGTGGATCCTAATCTGTTCAGCAACTTGGAAACTTTTTTCACTATGCATTATCCAGAGGTGAGTAATCAATAATCAAAATTATCTTATCATTTTTATGAATAATCACTGTTTTGTTTGCAGTATGAATTATTATTTTGCATAGAAGATGAAAGTGATCCAGCTATTATGCTAGTCAACAGTTTAATAGAAAAATATCCTAATGTAAATACTAAGCTATTTATAGGTATCTTATTTGATCTTATTTTATTTTTTTTTTGCATTGAATGAAATACCAAAAAGATATATTGAATTATTTTAGGAGGAGCATCTGTGGGCGTTAATCCTAAAATAAACAATATGTATCCAGGTTATCAAAAAGCTAAGCATGATTTTATCCTCATTTCTGATAGTGGAATTAGAAGTAAGCTACATACATAATCATAGAATGTATTTTTTCATTACTTTTTTTTAATAAAATTAGTTTCTTTTAGTGAAAGAAGATACTTTATTAGATATGATATCGCATATGAAAGAAGATGTAGCAATAGTTCATCAAATGCCGTTCACCTGCGATAGAGACGGATTTCCAGCTACGTTTGAAAAGGTATTTAAAATGCCTTTCCAAACAGATATTAGAGAGCAATTAGGAACACAAGTCGCTCACTATAGCGCCATGAATAGGGTTGGGACTCCTGGCAATAACTTTTTACGAGACACTCCTAAAAATAAAATAGTTGTCAAGAAGTAGCCACAACACTTCCCTATAACACAATGGCAGAAAGTCACCTAGCGGAAGCGGTACTTAATTTAAAGTTCAAACTTGAAAAATCAAAATATCTCCTAAACTATTGACTTTAACGAAATAATAATCATATAGAAAATTGTTCTTTCAAACATTGTGAACTTTTTTTTTTTTGAAAATATTTGTATTTACTCTTTAGAGTCTCCCAGTTTTAGTCATGTTGGTCAAAGAGTCCCTTTTATTTTGAATATAGGGTAAATTTAGCCTTAAAGCCATTTATGTGGTCAGCTCGTCCTTTGCAGAACAATGCTTTGAGCATAAAGCCATTATATATATTAAATATTAATATCAAGCGGTACATTTCTATTACTATTGGGTTTTCAGATTTTTTTTGGAACAGTTCAAGCTCGGATTTATTTATGTGCTGATTTTCTTGGTATCAACTGCCATACTGGCATGTCAACATTAATAAGAAAAGCACCCCTTGAGGAAGTTGGTGGTCTTAAGGCATTCGGCTGTTATCTTGCCGAAGATTTTTTCCTAGCAAAGACATTGTCAGATAAAGGATGGAATGTACGGATTTGTAGTCAACCCGCTTGGCAAAATAGTGGGGTGTGTGACATTGCCACATTTCAGGTGGGATTTCAAAACAGATGGAAACCTTGACCCAGCCCCTTTGTTTAACTTTTTTTCTTTTCTTTAGGCTCGACTCACGCGCTGGGCCAAACTCCGAGTTGCAATGTTGCCATATACAATCATATTCGAGCCCCTGAGCGAATGCATGTTATTAGGGGCGTGCACCGCATGGGCTGTTTCTTATTTATTTCATTGGGATCCTTTAGGTTTCTATATGGTTCATATACTTTGTTGGTTTCTTCTCGATTGGGTTCTTCTTTCTATGATTCAGGTGAGATCTAATTTAAATTTTATTTCTTTTTTATTTGTACTAAAAAATACTAATCTTTCTTCCATATCTAGCTCTATTTTTTCTCTTAAGCATTTAGGCTTATTCATAATTGTAATCATAACACTAATATAATTATAATTAATAATTATAATTTTAACACAGCCACAAGTAGCTGCATACAACCATCAATAGCCGCCACCTTGCTACCGAATGCACGTAGCGAGACAGTGCAAGTTGTGACTCAATGAGGCCACTACGAACACTGTGCGCGAGGTCGAATTGAAAATTTGTACAAAATACAGTCGCCTGCATGTGCAAGTAGTTAGTAGTTAGTGGCGATCATTAGTTTTTTTTTGTACTTAATTGCTTCTATTTAAAAGAAGAAAAGGGCAAGTCATATATATTTGGAGATAATTAGATTTGAGGCTTTATCAAGTTGACTGATTATTAAGTTCTTAAAAATTATTGGAATTTTTAGAACATATCATTATCATTCTAATCATTAAAAAATGTTGATTCTGAAAAGATTAAAAAAATCGGATCTTTAGATTTATCGATCCAAACCACGCAACAATACAATAGTTTATTATTAATTAAAGCATGTTTATTTATTTTTTAAAAACAAAATCTTTGATCAAAGGAACACTTCATTAACTTTTTTCTTTTTCGTCGCATAAAATAAATAAACAGTCAATCATTAAATAAACAAATGTATTCTTTTACTTTGTGAATGTTTATATTCGGCCCTCATCAAATGAATAATTTAAACTCCAAATATGAAAGTAAAATAAATATTATATTAATATACGTATAAGGAATTCCCAGTATAGTAGTTTAAGAATTTAAAAAAAAATTAACTTGTAAAAATGTTAAGTTTTTTTTGCCCCTAAACCCAAAAAAATTAAGATAGAATTTTTACAATAAAAAGATTAAACATAATCTAAATTATCAATAACAACTAATTTCTTCTAAAATTTAGGAAAAACAATTTGCCCATTTCGAAATTTACCTTAAATTCGTAAACGAAAAAAATTTAGTGACTCGTAGGAGTCGATCCCAAGTCCTTCAGTGGTTTAAAAAATTGTGAGGGTTTTCATTTTTATATTAGATGTTTAATATATATAATCGGCAAATGAATTAGCTAAATACAAAAAATTAAATATTATTAAGATTACCTTCCTTAATTATTTTTTTTTTGTTTTTATTAAATCTAAAAGTTAATATAAACATACCCTAGACTCACAACTGATTGACCGAACTGAATCACTTAATTGGAATAGTAATTTATAGTGTATCACCCCGTAAAGCTCAAATGCATTACATGTACTATCCCCCTTAAAAGTAATTGGACGAAACCCAAGATACCGGCTGGCCAGTTATAGTATATTGTATTTATAAGTTAATAATCTTTATTTTATTTGTTAATTGTTTATTGTTTTCATTGTTCCAGCAGAATGGGTCGTTGCCATTCAACAAATTCGACTTCGTTGTGGGTTGGATCTTTCGAGAGTGCAGCAGCCCTTATCTCTTCTTCTTAGCGCTAAGAGATCCCGCTATTAAATGGCGAGCTCGTACCTACAAATTGCGATGGGGTGGGATAGCTAAGGAGCTCAAACCAAATTTGCGAATCCATCCTTGCTAAAAAAATGTAGTCTTCTTGACGCACATATTTTAATGCTCTCGCTCAGCAGCCAAACTCGGTTACATGCCTGTGGCTTCCGTCCAGATGTCTCAAGTTTGGCAAAACCATTAATTACCATATCATCATGTTAATTAAAATTAACGTGACCGGCAAAAGTGATAAATTGTTATTGTGACCAATGATTAAAAATATTATTCAGCCTAATCTAAGCCTGCCTTAAAAAGCTGGACTTAATTTTTTATTATAAAGGTTGCAGGCTCAAAATCAATTAAACAGCGATTTTTTATTCCACTATTAGGCCACTCCAAAATTATTGAGATCCTCGATAAATAAATCTACTAGATCAATTAAAGGTCTTTAAAACAATGGAACTTATCCCATGTCATGAGCTTCCCGTAGTCATTTTTATAGTATAGCCTCAAATTGTTACATTTTGTTTTATATATTATATAAAAATATATATTTAAATTAATAAATCCCGCTTTGCTAGTTAGTGGGATTGATAACATTAATCTTTAATGCTTGTTTTATTAAAAAATATTTCTATAGTGTGGCACTAAGCAAAATAATTTTTTTTTTTCATTTGCAAATTCTGGACATGTAATTTTGTTTTAGCGAATCACTAACAAGAACAACATTCTCTCTCATTTGACAGTGATTTGATTAATTAATAAAAATTATCTATTTTGGCCAATAATTTCTGTTTTGGCATAGAAATGATTTTTGCTTGTTTTTCACACTTAGAGAAAAACGCCTTCCAAAAATGTTAAATAACAATGGGTCTAAAAATAAAATAAAATAGTGGTCACTGCAGATATTGATGATCTTTAGATGATTGGATATTAAATTCAAAATATGGTAGCATTCTTATGTAGCTTCTTGATTTGAGTTCACATGGAAAATAAATTTTCATTTTAGATATTTATTATTACCATCTTAGAATTTTCTATCATTACTGTAAATGGTAGATATCTATAAGTTTTTGTGTTTAATGCAAAATTCATCCTCGCTAGAAATGAAACATCCTCATTAGCCTATTTTTTACAAAGTCAGCAGTTTTTTTTATCTCAATAATTTTGGACCATTCCTAGTATTTCGTTGGAAGACCAATTTGAAAAAAAAAATTAAAGAATACCAGTACCAATGTGATATTCATTTATAATCAACTTAGATCATCATCGCTAATTGTTTCAAATTTTAGATACCTTTTTAATTTTTATCATTTCGAATAAGGAAATAAAAATTATTATAATGATAAATAAAGAAAAGGGATTCTATTATCAAAATAACTTATTAATTCAAGTTACTTAATAAGTATTGTATAATATTCTAAAAAGTCAATGAACATATGGAGTGAGAATTAAATTAGTTTTTTACCTTATTTATTTTTGTACTTGAACTAATTTTAAAAAGTCCATTATGGATGTTTTATGTTCAATCAAAATTTTTCTAATGTTAAAAACCAAATATTTGTTATATTTTTTATTTTAAAATATCATTTACTTAATTTTCTTTCATTTTATTGTAGAAATATTAACTTGCAATGTAAAGTTTAGCAAACTAGTCGTATTTCAATATAAGTATAAAATAAAAGGCGAAGACTGTCAGAGAAAATTTCAAAATGTTTTTTACAATACGTAATATCAATTCATTTTTAAAAATAGGAATTTTTAAAATATAATTCTGAATAATTCATAAACTTGGATTATATTGGCTTTACATTTAGCACATAAATTTAAAACGCTTGATGATATAAAATAAGATAGAAATTTTAATAATACTGTTTACATTAAAAAGCTTTATAAAAAATAATATAAGCAGTGTTTTCCAACTGAAATTCAGCTAAAAAACTTCAAATACGCTTAAATTGAATATCAAAATTTATATTATGCTATTAAAATTTAACTTAAGTTCTATTTTTTTAAAATAAATTAATTAAATCAACAAAGTTCAGTTTTTCTTTTAAATTGTTTTTTTGTTTGAAGCTGAGTTTCAGTTGATAATTACTGTTAGAATAAAATTTGCTTGCTAATTTTGCTAATATTATACTCTTAAAAAGCATATCGAATTAATGGTTCTAAAAAAAAGAATATATAAGTGAAAAATATTGCTCAGTAATATTTTGTAGATAAAAACTTATAGACATATAATATATATATATATATATATTTAGTATTTATTCATTTCAATTAGCAAAGAAGAAGTATTCTTTAAAAAAAATATTTTTCTTCTTGCTATCGCCCTAATCCTAGCTTTAATTCTTTTATCTTCTTTTTTGATCGCTCAAAAATATTACATTTTTGCATTCTTGCCAAACTATTTAATAAAATAAAATTTTAACTACTTAATTAAGTAGATTAGCATCCCTAAAATAAAAAAAATGCCAAGTTGTCAAACCAGTATAATCCAGATACAGAATTTATTGTTGATGCTGAGAGATATTTTAAAATTAAAAATTTATTTATTTAAATTATTTTATAAGTAGACTCTAGAAAGAGGTGAATTCAATTTCCTTTCCTAAAAAACTATCTAAATAGGTTTATCTAGTATCCTAGAGAGTCATGTAGATATTGTTCCTAAACAAAATATTTTGATTCTTAAATTAATTGTTGTTTTTTATAAACACATTATCAAAATATTATTAAAAAAGATCAATATCTACATTTTTTAATATAAAAATGTACATGTTCTAATGTGCAGCTTGACATTGTTATATATTATTAAATCAATGTACAAAATGCATTTAAATAATTTTAAATCTCCAACAGTATTGTTTAATCTAATTTTTTTTTTATTACGATAATTAAA
>JAAAKE020041890.1:0-26588 GCA_010014785.2 Anisolabis maritima
TTTATATTTATTTTTTTTTATATAGCGAATAATTCATCTGCCCAACTTACTACTACCATATTATTTTTATTATTATTATTATAATGACGAAAAACACTGGTATTTTTGATTTAATAAAAAGCGTGTTATTAGTGTTATCAAACCAACTTTTATATTCGATATTGTTTTATATGTATGCTCAACTAATTTAAGATCCTGAAGAAGAATCCATTAGATTCGAAACTTCGACATTAGCGATTATATTTTTTTTTATAAATTGGTTCTGAAATTTTCTTTTTATATACTTTATCCTTTAAAATTTCATTATCCGAAGACCTAAAAGTTAAGATATAAACATTTTTAATATAAAAATTTATATATATGATTTATTTCGTAGTTGATGATATATTTTGATTTGTTTGAATTTCAAATGAAGTACCAGTCGGACCAGACCGTTGATATTCGTTGCATAGGGAAATCTCGTAACATTCTTGTCGCCTATTTTTATATTACTCTGGCGTTAAAAAGGTTGAGAATCGGTTTAAATAAATAAAAACATTCTCTGATTTATTTTCCATAAACTTTATTAAATAAAAAAAAAAAAATTACTGCTTAGTGGTAAATTATAAATTAATAAATTAGATTCTAAATTATTTATTTTTTATTTCCAAACAATCCCTGTTTATGATCAGTTATTTTTTTTCTAAGATAAGTTTATTTCGTATTCAAAAAGTAGGGCTTAAGATGTAAAACTTTTTCCACGTTCAAACTTAATGAGTAACGAGGGGCCCTTTGGGCTCGATACGTTTCCTTCTCTCCGGGCTACGGGCTCTAGCTCGCATTTTTTAATAATATATCGAGATATAATGTTTTCTACATCGTTACATTTTGATTTATTTTTTTCAATTAATTTCAAACAGGTAGCCGAGTGATTTTTCTACTCGTTTCAAAGAACTTATTATTGACAACTCCTGTCCCGAAAAATGAAATAATAAATAGGACTATTAGACGACACGCTCTTTTATAACCAAAGGAAATTACTCGAGACTACGTAAGAGCGTGTAACCTCACAAGCGACATATTAGCTCAGCCTTATATAAAAGTCACGTCCCTTTGTCTGTCCGTATTTAAATCCGACAAACAAAAAATTTGAAATAAGAATTTTAAATTAAATTATAAATAAGGGAGGATGAATAAATATCAACTGATATACTATACCCATGATAACTTTTCTACCAATCCAAGTAATATTTTCCGTTTTTTGGGGTTGGCTTTTGTCAAGTACTTAATTAACCGTGTTTATAACTCAAAACTAGTCCGAGATCGTTTGATCATTTTTTTCGTTAAAACCTCACCTCAATTCACACTGTAACTGGCAATTGCTTGCTCAAAAAAAATACACAAACACAAATTTTTTATTATTTATATTTATTTTTCTTTAATTAATCAATTCCATTCATATTTTTAAATTAAAAATTAATCACGTACGCTACTGAGATGTGTCCTTCATTCGAGATCTTAATAAAATAGAAAAAAACTTTAAATCCGATTAAAACAAAATGAAATTTTTTTAAAATATTGTTGTAATAAAAAATTAATTATTGTCAGAAACTTATTTCAATCGTAAGACTGAGCATACATAGTTCATTAAATATGAGATTAAACGCTGATCAAAAATCATCATTTTGGCACCTCAGCCCTTTTCCCTGCAATTAGTCATCAGACATTAAATCATGAATTAATTAAACTACAATCAGAGCATATTAATTGGAAATTATAAAATCCTATATTGATTCCGATACAAATAATTAAGTTAAAAAAATTTTTTTTTTTCTATTCATATTCTCAATACGGTATTTATTAAAATATAAAGGGAATTCTTTAACAAAGGGATGCCCAAAATATTTTTTTTTCATTTCATATACTTTTGATCCTTTTGATTTATTTTTTTTTTTTTCATCAATATGCGAAAAACATTTTGTCTTTGTAACAAGAATTGTAATAAAAAACATTTCAATTGAAAATTTTTTAAAATCTTAAAAATTTATCAAATAATAAAAAAAGAGAAATTGGTTTGAAAATTGTATCCACATGTATGTTGAATGTAAATTCTCAAAGAAAAATATATATTTCAAATAATGCTTTTCAAATAAATTTATAAAAGAATAAAAAAGCAACTCTCAATAAAAAAAAAAAAAATCTCAAACCCTTTTAGGCTTCAACAGAAAATCATGACTTCATTAGCGAAGTGAAAAATATAAAAGTGCAAAGAATTAAATCATAATATCATCTCGAGCAGCGGTTCCTAACATGTGTTACTTGTACCCCTTGGGCCTGAAAATACATTAAATGTCTTATAAAAATATTAGATCAATAAATCTATGATTGAAAAAGAAAAAAAACATTAAGAGAACAATAATACTGTCACGATAAAAAGACAAAAGAATTTAACAAAACATGTCCGATAGCGAAATGTGACGAGGTGTGACGAGGACAGGAAGGGAGAGGAGGAAAATTCTTTAGCGGATGCAAAAGAGAGAAGAGATTTTGAGAGATGAGTAGAAAGACCATCGGACAACGATTTCTCGGAAAAGGTTTAATAATTAATAAATTATATTTTTGGTTTAAATGGTTAATTATAACGTTTCGATTTTTTTAAAAATGAACTTTATCACTATCTTTAAGGGGGCAAAAAATGGCCTCATTTTTAGGGATGTAATTCAAAAAAATTAATAATTTTATTAAACCCTAAATTTAAAAATTCCTCAAAATGAATCAAAATTACAGCTGCATTTTTTTTTTTTTAATTATTCTAATAAGCAGCTCTGGTGAGTGGATTATGACAATAAATGTATATATAATATCAGAGCACTGTAAATATTAAGGTGTCATTGCAAAAAATAAATAAATTGTACTTATATATTTTTTCACCGTTACAAATAATAATTTATTTTATAACCAAAATATAATCTAAAATTAAAGAGTAAATAAATTAAAAATTGCATATTTTTCAGAAATTCAAATATGTTAGAATTAATTAATTAATTAATTAATTATGTTAAAATTAAAAAAAGATTATATATAAAATTCTAAATACTAAATGAGGTAAAAAAAATAAAAAATGAAATTTTTCGTTTGAAATTGATATATAAATATGTCAAATCTCGATCAATAGTCTTATCCTTAAAAGAAATTTTTACGGAATCCGTACAGACTTTTTTTTATTTTAGCTTTCGACCTATTTAGCCAGATACAAAACATACTTGTAAAACATAGAAAATATATACAAATATTTATAATTATTCACTTTCACAACGTATATTTTAATTCTAGAAACAAAAAATATTTTCATCAATTTCCTGTCCTTTTCCATGAATGTCAACAGATTCACAGAGCGTTATTTTAAAATTAACACCATTTCAAATAAACCTCTATTAATCAATAGATATATTAAATTTCAATAAATGCTTCAATCACAAAACACATTTCAATAAATGCTTCGATCACAAAACAAATTTCAATAAATCCTTCGATCACAAAGTACAAAGGTTTTTTTAATCCAAATTAGCGTTAGTGATCGGAATTCGGAGTCCTGGTACAGGCTGGAGATCCTGGGTTAAACACCCAACACTCATATCCCACAAATAAAATTCAAAAGTATTTTTTTTTTTAATATATAAATTCAATTTGTGTCTAAAATTGAAGGAATATATTCTTGTATCTCCTTCAAAATTTTTCACAAAAATATGAAATTCATTATTAATTCTAAATTTTAATAAAACTTTAATCATAGTAGGGCATTAATCAAATAAGTAGATTTTTTTCTACATCTATATTTTGAAATAGCAAAAATGATTTTTAATTTTTTCTAAATTTCATTTCAAATTAGAAGAGGATTCATCGGACGTTAAAGCGTTTTTCTCCCGGAAAGGAGAAAGACCCAAACTCGGAACACACAACAATTCTTAATTTTTAATTGATATATCAAACGTATTTCAAATTATATGAAAAATATTTGTCTATTTAAATATTTATGTCTTAGGTTTTCAGCGCCTGCAGCGCGCAACTACGCGAACATAGTTTAACGTTGTCAATTCATTCTTACCATTGTTAGAAAATTTATAGATTTATAAAAACATTTGTAATTATTGTATTTTCTTTGTTCTATTTAAAGATTTCTCTTTTCTCTATCAATAATCATTTCTTTCTTATCTATTTAAAATAATTTGAATTTAAACATTTTTTTACAAAATTTATTATTTAACATTTTATTCTTTTTATTTTATAAATAAATGTTATGAAAAATATTTTAAATCACTTTTCATAAGATCATATCTAAAAAAATTTTAAATTACAATTGTTATAAAATTATTTTATTTTAAAGGTATATTTCTCTTCAACAAGTAATTGAACCTATACTAGTTCTGTCTGGAGCATGCGTAATAGTAATAATTTTTTATTTTGCGCTTGCGTTTGCTAGTTTAAGGATTAGTTCAATTGTATGGTAAAACAGGTCTATAATTTAAAAATTAAATCTCAAGAAATATTGAATATATATTAAATATATTATTTGATTTTTTTTAATTTCAAGTTCCTCAATCAATTTGTTTATTTAATATTTAGAGGCATTGATATTTAGTTATTTTTTTAAATTTTTAATATTCTAAAAATGTCATACTTTAATTTTTAAATTGTTTATAATTTCACAATTGTTCTTTCCCGCCGTCTAGCACAAAGAGCAAAAAGTTGACTTATGAGTTGCTTATGAATATTAAAATACTCATCTTTATTATTTAAGTGTATTTTAAGTAAGTGTTTTATTTTTATATTTAACTTCAATTAAAACTATATTCAAATTCCATCTATAAGAATATATGAAACTTTTTTTCTGGAAGTTGTTTTATTATTATTAAATATTGAATATAATAGTTATTTTCTTTTTTAGATAAAGCAATAATGTCTCAAAAAAATACACTTTTTAATTATTTTACCAAGTCTCCAGCTACTTCTAAATCAACTAATGAAACAAATACACCTAAAACGCCTCAAACACCGAAAACTCCAAAAACTGAAAGTACCAGAAAAAGATCTTTTCAAAGCCCATCTACTCCCAAATCATCGAAAAAGAAGTCTAAAATTAATTCTCCTGAAAATTCTCAAACAGGTAAATGTATATTTATATTTAACGACAATTATCAAATATAAATTTCATTGAAATATTATAAAAGAATAAGAATTTTCTTTATATTATTTATTAAAATATATTAAAAAACTATGTTATTATTGTTTCAACTTTGCAAGTGACATCAAAAATAAGTGTTGTTTTACGATTTGCTTTTTTTTTCTTCTCATTTTTTATAAATCATTATAGAAAGAAGAAACAGAAAACTAATTTCTTTTATTTATCTATAAATACATAGAATATATGAAAAAAATTATTACATTTTTTGAAATTTATTATTTTATTATTTTTTATTTTGTTTCTTTTCTCAAAACTATAAGATATACCACAAAAATTAATTGTTGACTGACATTATATATATATATAATTTAGCAATAGGTGCAATTATTTACAATTAAAGTTAAATTACCATTATTCTTCCTTAGTCTCTCTATGATAGATCGTATGAAAAAGTTTGATGAGACACCATAATATTTATATATGACAGATATTACCATGATACAAACTTTATGACTTTGTCAGTGGTAAAATATTGAAATCGTTTATCCGTTTTTCAGGCTGTTTTCTACGTAGATCACATTTCTTAGAACACTTTTATAATATTCATAAATCCCTGGAGGTTTCCTGAATCAATTTTCAATTGAGCTGAAACTTTATCAATCTCATTTTATAGCCAATTGGCAACTTTTGGGTGGATTCCCAAGAAGATACGACGAAAAAAAATTCCCTTCTATAGCTTGTGACCATCCTAATATATATATATATAATAATAATAATAATAATAATTTTCTCTTTATTTTTTTCTTAGAATTTGAAGAACTTGATATAGTATGGGCAAAATTATCCGGCTATCCTTGGTGGCCAAGTATTGTGTGTCGTCACCCCACTTCAGATAAATTTCAACGTTTAAAAGACTTGCATGTCCAATTCTTCGATGATCCACCAACTCATGCCTGGGTTCCGAAAAGGTATTATCTTTAAATATATTTATAAGAAGATAATTATGAAATTAGTAGTTCCTAAGAGACAAAATAAAATGTTTTCATTCCATACATAAAGAATTTTTGTCATTCGATAAAATTTTTTAACTTTTTATGAATATGCCTCAAATAATTTTACAATATTTGAACAAATATTAATGTTATATTTCCAACTTAAGCATCTTTTAATTACTACTCTTTTCGGGGGACTTTCGAATGCAACTGCAAGCTTTCCTCAGCCCAGCTAAAAAATTATATAATATTAATTTTAACACACATTTATATAACATATTTTAAGAAACAAAAGACACAACAAAAATTAACTCTCAATACTATTCAAAGACTTGTCTAATTTAGATTTTAAAAGTAGCATTGTAATACATCTTTTTGGATATCAGCAAGAATTTTTATACATAGATTTTTTATTATTAGTTGGAAAAAACATTCATCTGTCAAAATTGCATCCCTTCCTGATTATATCTCAAAACATACATGCTAGTTTCTTTCAACTTCAATCCCCTCTGATGAGAATGCCTTTCACCTCTCATACAAAGAAACTCTCTGACATTTGTTCTTTTTTAAACCTCTAAATAAAAATCGATAATTACTTTTCATTAAGTTGTTCAACTGACGTACGAATTTTTTTTTTACTTTTATTTTTTTAGGAGATTTTCTTTCGCCATGGGGTTACTAATTTCCTTTTCACAAATTTTCTCACGCCTACCTAATTTATCATTACTTCAATTCACAATGCTTAATATTCAAAAAATAAAATTTTATTGTTACATTAATCTAATGTATTTGTCTCTGTATATAATTCTTATTTATTCTTACATTTAGTTGCATCGAAACCTATGGAAAAGGAAAGAAATTTGCACCAATTCAAGATAAAGATAAATGGGAAAAATCTGTAAAAGATGCCGATGAAGCCTTAAAAACACCTCAAGAAGATAGAACAAAACTTCTTTTTGATTTTTCCAAAGAAGATTCCTATGTTGACACCGAAGAAGGTAATATATTAATTTATTAAATTTTTTTTAATTATAAATAAACATATATATATATATATGTTTAGTTATTTATACATATTTTATATATATATATAAAGGTTTTCAAGTTTTAAGTTGTTTAGAACCTATTTCTCTGCGAGCTGAAAGCTAATCATATTTGGACTTTTTGTGAAATTCAAGTGAATTGCAAATTTAGAAAATCCCCGTAACACGTATTATCACATTTTTTCTTCATTAATGCATCCACTCTGGATGCATATTAAAACTTTTATGTATTTAACAAAAAATTGTTGAATATTTTGAGTTTGTTCTTCGTTAAGCCTTACCTGAAACGAATTTAGGCAACGCGCATGTAAACAAGTACTTTATCATAAGAAAATATAACTAAATTGGATAACATCATTTAAGTAATTAATGATTTAAAGTATTTTTCAGCTGAGTTACTCAACAAATTCAAAACTTTAAAAATAAAAACAATTTTTTCCTACAGGTTCATGTTCTAGATCACTATCTAATTGGCCTGTAGCTCTTTTCAGACATCACAGGTATAATAAGTAATAATTTCTCAAAGATTTAAAATAATCTATAGAATATTTCTTTTAATGCAGTAACTCATCAAACTCTCAAGAAGAAAATCGAGGCAATTTCAACGATAATGCTAATTTTAACCTAAACTCCTCTCTCACAAATTCAACATGTAGTCATAGTTTTACGGGCATCGAAAGTTTAAAGCTTGAGGATAAAATACAACACCTAGAAAAAGAAATAGAATCTCAAAAAAAATTGAATAACATTATTATAAATAAAAAATGTGATAAAAATTATGATGAGATAGATCTTTTTTATCAGAGTATCTCTCTTAGCGTAAAACGTTTTCCAAAATATTTAATTAATCAAGCAAAAATGGAACATTTGCGAGTGATTTCTAATTTAGAAAAACAATTTTTAAATGAAAAAATTCCTAAATCTTCTGATTCTATATTAGAAGTACCTAGGAGCGTTCATATTAGAGATGACCTCCTTGAATTGGAAGTAATTTCTGATTAAATCTTTATTGGAAAAAAAAACAGAGGATTAATGCATTTGATAAATGAATTTTATATACATGTATATAATAAAGTTTATTTTATATGTTTTTGCATAGAAATTTTGATATATTATGTTTTAAATTTATATTTTACAATAAAAAATATAATTTTAATTTATTATTTCCGTCCTTTTATTTTCTTTTCCTACTACAATCTTTCTAAAAATTATACCTTTAAATATTTTAAAAATTACTAATTTCCATTAAGCAAATGAATTATTTCCTTCCTAAATTCCTCTTTTTAATTCAAATAATTTTTCTTAATAGAGACCGCAAAATCATATATTAAATAAAAACGAAATAAGATATTTAATTTATATTGTATTTAACTCTTGTTTCCTTTAATCCATTTTAACTTTAGCTTTAACTTTTAACTTATCAACCCTATCCCTTGTAGCAGAGGAAGATATCTCGCTTTAGGTCCTCTCATTTTTGCTTCCCTTCTTATTGACGAGTCTAAAAAAGGCTTAAATAAATAATAAAAAAAAAAACGAAAATCTAAAAATATCTAGAAAAAGAAGTCAGTGGAGGAAAAAAATAGTATTATATACATGTATTTGTAAAAACAAATCTATTTGTATTTATAAAGATAAGATGAATCTTATACTATAAGTTACAAGTTTGAAAACATTTTGCTTATGCGTACTGTTTTTCTACAAATTTCGCTCTTTAGTGTCAAACTGGTTTGCAGCTCATCTTAAACCTATAGTTTTCATTAAAATCGTAAAATTATATTTCATTGAAAAAAGCCTAATTGTTAAGTTTTTTTTCGTCTCTACGAAAAATAAATCCAGAAATAGTTACACTTCATTATTATCTGTTAAATTGGACAACTAATAAATTCATTGATTGTTTTTCTTTAAAGAGAACTAACCATATAAGTTAAACCTAGAAGTTTATATTTAAAAAAATCCTCTTTTATTATTATTATAATATATCAAAATATCATATGGGCATAAACACTGATACACTTTAATTAAATGATAAAATCATTGTGCAGACTATTAAGTAACAGAATAATTATTTAGCGAATTCAAAGAACAAAAAGTAAAAATGAAATGAAATTCGGAAAAATATGATTTAGCTGTCATATAAAACTAACATGATTTACTACATTAAGTTTTTATTGTGCATTCTTATAAATTAGCATATGTTCCATCTTATAAAAAATCTTTATAAATAAACGATAACTTTAGTGATTCTACATGAAAGGAGCCAAACGGTTACTCCCGTGCTACTCAATTTCTTTTTAATAAAACGCTTATTATATTATTTGAAATAGGGGGTTTTATGCAATTATGTAAAATAATGTTTTATTCCTACAGTGAGCCATAAGTGTAACCATTTTATATAGAATCGCTTATTTACATTTCTTTCAAATTTACAGAAATATATTACTAAATTACTCTGAATTTATCTTAAAAGTCTGCAAAAAAATTAAACCATTTTTATTAAAATAATACCTTGTACATGTCCATCCAATATTTTCTTTTTATTAAAACTTAAGATATATCTTGAATGTTATTCTGATGCTCTGAGAGGCCCTTTGCCCACAGAAATGGACAAGGAGAACGTCTCGATCGAGTCAAAGGATACTCCCGACCCCAAGCGTCGTCGTATTGCTAATCTGCTCGACAGCGAGGATTCGGCTGACGATTACAAACCTAGTCAGTAAATAATAGATATGATTCAATAACTAACTCTGCAAATTTCAACTAATACTCCTTGTCCTTTCTCTATTATTCTTTTTTCGTCTTATCTACTTATCTTATCTTTTCTAAAATGTAAACATTTTATTTATTTTGCCTCTCAGAGCTCATTCGTTTGTTTTAAACAGAAGCAGATGGGAATAAAAAAATATTTGGGGTCAAAGGTTAAAGGGTACTTTTATTTATTTTTGTCTGATAGTATTCTTTCCACATTCATTATTCATATTAAATTTAATCATTATCCATTATTCTGGGTTTTTGATTAAATTTATAAACAATTTATGTTCAAATCAAATGATTGATATGAATATGGGTGGATATGGCCAGGATTATTAAGAGGGGGCCTCATCTATCAAACTTAAATGTGGGCAAATACGATGGACAAATTCGACTATGAATAGCATTAACATTAAAATACATGTATATAAAAAATTTTCATCATCCTCTAGACAAGACATAACTTTTAATATTTTTTATACTCCTAAAAACATATACACATAGGTGGATCGTAGTGAAGAAGATATTCTCGCTTAAAAATAAAATAATAATTTATAAAAACAATGATGAAATAAAATCAAATTATTAAAATTAATGAAAATAGAAAGGAAATTGAATATTTCGTCTAAAAATTTTCTATCCCCCTTTCAACATTAAAACTGCCGATCACTGTCTTTTTCCTATTAAGTTTTTGTCATTTGTTTAATAGAATTAAGTATTTAACATTTTTGGTTTTGTTATATCATTTCAGCTGTTATCTGTCAAAAAAAAATAAATTTTAATCTTAAAAAATATTCCTTAGCAAAAGAAGATGAAGCTGAAAGTGAAGATGATATCAGTTCTGATGCTGCTTCTGAAGAAGAGCCAGAATTAGAGAAAGATGAAGAAGAAGAGGAGGAGGACGCATCTCCAGTAAAAGTAAACATTTTAAATTAATAAAAAAAATTGAGAATTTATGATTACACTCTCCTAACTTTATTGAAGATAGCTAGTTTAATTTTCTGAATCTAATATTATTATTTCATTAATTTTTTTTATAGTTGGGAAAACGTAAACGGGGCAAAGCATCTGTAACTGTAAAAACTATTTCTACTCCAAAGAATGCAAAAAAATCAAAAACTCAAGAGGCAAAGCAAACTTCAACTCCTGCTCCCTCAACGACTAATCAAACCAGTACTGATTTAGATGATAAAGAATTTACTCATACCAAATTAGATTTTTTAAAACCCGGCAAAATTAGAGATGCCAAAAAACGTCTAGAAAATGACCCTGATTATGATCCCAAAACTCTTTATGTTCCTGAAGATTTTAAAGCAAAACAATCGCCGGTAAGAAATAAAATATATAAACAAATGACATAAAAGAACTTTAATATATAATTTTTTCCTAGGCGATGCGCCAATGGTGGGAATTGAAATCCACATACTATGATTGTGTTCTTTTCTTCAAAGTTGGAAAATTTTACGAACTTTATCATATGGATGCTATTATTGGGATTCGTGAACTTGGTTTAGCTCTTATGAGAGTTGGTATCTCTAATATAGAATACAAGCAATCATTTTCCCTTATTTCATTTTATTTAATCGTTAGGGTGAAAATGCACACTCTGGATTTCCTGAACTTGCTTATGGGCGATACTCTGCTTCTTTAATTGCCAAAGGATTCAAAGTTGCACGAATTGAACAAACAGAAACACCAGAAATGATGGCTGATAGATGTAAAACCAGTAAGTATTTTAAGAAAATTTTAGATGATAAGAAAGAAAAAAAAGAAAACCAATTTCTCATACATTCTTTTTGATTTGCACCAACATTTATTTCCATGTAATTTCTAAGGACCGGTTTTTTCATAGATAATTTGCTAATTCACAGGTTAGCAAAAGGAACCTTTGATGTCTCTATTTAATCTGTTAGTTAAACCGGAAGAATTCTGTATTTAATAATATTAAATAAATTTTTTTCTTTATTAGTGTTTAAAGCTACTAAATTTGATCGTGTTGTTAAACGAGAAGTTTGCCAATTGACAACAAAAGGTACCTGCACCTATTCTGTTCTGGATGGAGAACTTCATTCTGATGAAAATAATTTCCTACTCAGTATTATAGAAAAGGTACTTTTATTTACTTAGATATTTACTTATTCTTACTCTTTCACTGGAGAACTTAAAGTATTTTCATTATTTTATAGAAATCTGATGGTACAGCAGGCGGTGAAGTTGAGTATGGAGTTTGTTTTGTTGATGCTACAATTGGTACTTTTCATATTGGTCAATTCAAAGATGACAGACATTCGTCAAATTTACGCACTCTTCTAGCGCATCATCCTCCTGTACAGGTGTGTATTATGAATATAAAATTTTATATATAATAATTTAATTAACAAAAAATTTTAGGTGCTTTATGATCGTCGAGTTGTTTCTGATAGAACTTTAGTTTTGTTGCGGGCTTTGGATGTTATTTTGGAACCTCTTACAACAAATGCAGATTTACCTGATGCTTCATCTACACTAAATCTAATAAATGAACGAAGTTATTATGGAGATGGAAAACCTTCAGAGACCTACCCAAAAGAATTAAAGAAATTTCTCAGTGATGGTAAGAATAAATTTCAAAATGAATGGGCTTGGATCTTTCTGTACTTGATCAAAAGAACTAGCCTATGAAAGAAACGAAAAACTAGAATTGGGATACATATTGTACTTCAAAATTTGTTAAACTTCTCTTTTACTAGTTTATATACTTTGGTAAATATAATTAATATAATATTTTTATTTAGGAGATTCACTTTGTCTATCTGCCGATGACGATTATCAAATGGCTATTCAAGCTTTTGGAGCTCTAATATCTTATCTTCGAAGAGGACATTTAGATGTTCAGCTTGTTTCTCGTAAAATGGTAGAAATTTATCAGCCGCTAACTACAGAAGAGAATCTGCCAATTGAACCGAAGCCTAGCTTAGAAAACCTTTGTCTTCCAAAACATATGGTAATTGTCTTCATTTAATTAATTAATTTCTTTATAATCATCTTTAAAGAAATAAATGATTTATTTTTTCTTAGGTTTTAGATGGAGTTACTATGTCTGGTTTGGATTTGCTTCGTAATGGTGAAGGAGGCAAAGAGTGTACTTTACTACAAAGAATAGATTTTTGTGTTACTCCCTTCGGACGACGGTACTTCAATAAACTAATGAGATATACATGTAACCAACTGACTACTTAATTTTTTCAATCTTTTGCAAAAACTAAGATATTTGTTGAAATATTTTTTAATAGAAGTTATAGGAAATAATAATAAAACATATTTATAGTTGAAAAATTGAAAATATATAATAATTAAAAAAATATGCTGATTAAACGTATATCACTCAACTTTCACTCCCCCAAGATGAGTGATGTGCTGTCATACCAGATTTTTTGCGTCGGGCTAGTTGACCCATACAAGCCATCGCTATCGTTTGGAAGAAGCTGGGCACAATCCCAGTCAGCGCAAGCGAAGTGCGCAGTAGCTATCATGAAAGGTCCGAGAGTAATTAAATTACGGGTCTCACACTATTTTGAGGTGGAAAATGATTAATATAACTTAAAGATTATTTAATTTATTATATATACATCAAATTTAATCAATATTGTTAGAATATTTTAAGAGAAAATTACAAAAAACTTAAAAGCGTACAAGAGTAAAATGGGCCCCTCATCAATTTTGGGGCCGATAAGAGTTAATACATTTCAAAGATCATCTAATAAATAATTGATATATGAATTTTTATCAAAATCGTTAGAGCAAATTTTGAGAAAAATAAAAAAAAAACTAAAAGTACATCAGTAAAGATTTTAGGTGCATGCGACGAGGGGATCTAGCTTAAATATAAAATTTTAGCCTCGTACATTTTTTCGTTTTTGAGAAATCTTGTTCACAACCATTTTCCGAAACCCATTTTTTTATTTAGACTCGAGACCATAAAACGTGTATTTCCGTTTAAATCTCAAAATCGATTTTTTTTGCGACTCAATACTTTCTCATTCTATATCTCATATATATATATATATTTTATAT
Organism: Anisolabis maritima; assembly: GCA_010014785.2. NCBI lineage: Eukaryota > Metazoa > Arthropoda > Insecta > Dermaptera > Anisolabididae > Anisolabis > Anisolabis maritima. The sequence continues at coordinate 13,998 of JAAAKE020041890.1, forward strand.
ATATTTTTACTTTCTCTATATATATATATATATATATATAAGAGAAAGTAAAAATGGTCCTTCCAGTTTATTTATATTGAAAAAAAGTTGATGTAATTAAAAACTTTAATAAATAAGTAATTAAATAGATTTTTCTATTTTTGGGGTTAATTGGTCAATAAGTACAAAGAAACTTGGAGCAGAGATATCCATACATAGAAAAACCTCCGAGAAAGTAATTATCGTGTTGAAACTACTATCTATGATGTATAATATAATCTATAACTATCATTCTCAAATTTACCTTTCTCTTATGAGTCAGTTGGTTTATTTTAAATAATTTTCAAGTTCTCTATAAATATATGTAAATTTATGTATATTTAAGTCTACTTCCTAAATGGATTTGTCATCCGCTTTGCGATATTTCATCAATCAAATCTCGCCAGGAGGCAATTAAGGATTTGTCCACAATGAATAGTATAGTTCAAGAAGCTCGTACACTTATGCGACAATTACCAGATCTTGAACGTCTTCTTAGTAAAATTCATACGCTAGTAAGACAAAATATTTCAATTATTAGATTTATTATTGAATTCACAAAATTATGATATTTAACATTACAGGGAAATGCAGCACTTTGTAAAGATCATCCAGATAGCAGAGCCATTTTTTTTGAAGAAAATACATTTTCAAAGAGAAAAATTAAGGATTTTACTACTGCTCTTAAAGGATTCAGAATTGCCGAAAAAGTAAGACCTATACAAACAAAATTTGGATGATAATTAAAAATATAACATTATACGAAATAAGACAATTTTTCTAAAATATTCACTAAACTAAAGCAATATTGTTCATTTTTTTGAACCTACTGCCCATTTTCTTTAGATTTGAAAATAAGATTTTTGCAATTTAATGATTTTTCATTGAATTCCTATCAACTTTAAAGGTGTTTTAATGCCGAAAGAAAATGTTTTTTAATTAAACAATACTTTCCAGAAACGATAAAATAAAAATGAATTAGAATTTTATTATCATATTAAACGTTATTAATAAAAATCTTAATTTTCCACAAAAAATAATTTTCTTTATATACATTTTTACATTGCAGATATTTGAAATGTTTCAAAATGAAGAAATATCTTCAGCTCTTCTTGGACAATTATTAACGATATCATCAATTAAGGAAGATCTTGACTTTTTTGAATCAGCTTATGATCAAAATGCATCAGCTCGTGATGGGAATATTATTCCAACAAAAGAAGGAGTTGATCCTGATTATGACTCGGCTCTCGAAGAAATTGCCAAGCTCAAGAAAGAAGGAGAAGCTTATCTAAAAGTAAGCTCTATATTCTATATTTTTAAGTAAATCGATCATTTGAACCAATTCTAGATTTTATAGATTAGATCCCTTGTTCAAAATTTTTGGTTAAAAACCTCTTTTTTAAATGACCCATTAAATTAATTTTAATATTCATATTTTTTAGAAAGAAATGGAACATTTCGGATCCAAAGTGACGTTTTTTGGTTCGGATAAAAAACGATTTCAAATTGAAGTTTCTGAAGCTGCATCGAAACGTGCTGCTTCTTATCATGAGCTTCAATCAACTCGAAAAGGATTTAAAAGATTTTATTCACCTACCGGTCGTGAATTACTTGAAAAGCAAATTGCTGCTGAGGACCGTAAAGCGAATGCTCTGCGGGATATTAGCAGGCGCATATTTGAAAAATTTTCTAACAGGTAAATTATTTGGAATTGTCATTTTCAAATTTTTTTATTTAATACATACATGGTCTATGGGTTTAGAGATCCCAGAACAACCTAACACACACTGAAATTAAAGAAAAAAAATTTTATTGGGCATACATTATGTCCGAGGACCTATTAAAATTGTTTCGTAATATATACGATGTTAAGATAACTATTTTTTAAATTAATTAAGGAAGATTTGTATTGATACTAATTGTGGGATTATTATTTTGACTGGGCATGTTTGCTGTCCTCTGGACTTGAACCAGGGACCATCCACTTTTGCGGCAGATATGCTTCCGTTACACCAAGTTACTCCGGCCCATTGGATGATCCCTAGTTCAAGTTCGAGAGGGATCAAACATGCTCAGTTAAAACAATCATCTCACAATTAGTTATCTTAAACGATTGTCCCTTGGGACATTGTTTTGAAAACCACCAACTTTTTCAAAACACACCCTTTTTATATATATACGATGTTATATTTTTTAAAGGGCTGATGTTTGGACTTCCGTAACTGGATCAATCGGCGTTTTGGATGTCCTTATGTCTCTAGTAGAATATGCCAATTCGGAACCCGGCGAAACCTGCGTTCCTGAATTAGTATTGCCTAATCAACAAGTAATTCTTTTTGTTTTTTCTTTCAGTTTTCATTTTTAATAACCCAAATTATATATATATACTATACCTCATTACCTTTTTCATTTTTTTCTTTTAGCACCCTTTCATTGAAGTTACAGACAGTCGTCATCCTTGTGCAGCATCCTCAATTGCTGATTTTATTCCTAACGACCTATGTATAGGCACCAACGATGAATCTGGTCATTTAGTTCTCTTAACAGGTCCTAACATGGGTGGAAAATCTACTTTAATGCGACAATTAGGACTAATTGTAGTATTAGCTCAAATGGTAATTATTAACAACTGTACATGAATGGTCCGTTATGGAGCAATAGAGAACAATAAAATATAAGTAATAAAATAAAATAAAAATATTGTTCTCTAAATAGGGAGCCAATGTACCAGCCTCAAAATGTCGCCTTACTCCAGTTGATCGCATTTTTACTCGCCTTGGAGCACATGATGATATTCGTTCAGGCGAAAGCACATTATTTGTGGAACTTAGTGAAACTGCTACTATACTCCGACATGCTTCTAAACATTCTCTAGTCCTTGTTGATGAACTTGGTGATTATTTAATCTCATACCATCTAATAATTTATTATATATTTTCTAAAATTTTTATATTTTTTAAATAGGTCGTGGAACATCTACATATGATGGCACTGCGATTGCACATGCCGCAATTCGTGAACTAGTTGATTTACAATGTCGTACTCTTTTCTCGACTCACTATCATACGCTGGTCACAGAATTCCAACATTCAAATCAAGTTCTCCTTAAGCATATGGTAAAAAAAAGGACTGGTATTTATTTTTTGAATTCCTTTAGTCTACTTTAAATAATTATTTTTTTAGGGATGCATGGTTGAAAATGAGATTACAGATACCGATTTAGATAATCCTGAAACAGCCGCTGGAGAAGAATCTGTAACTTTCCTATATAAACTCACATCTGGTGCTTGTCCCAAGTCATATGGATTCAATGCAGCTCGTCTTGCTGGTTTACCAGCTTCTATTGCTCGTCGAGGTTTTGCATTTTCGAAAAAGCTCGAAAGAGATATGGAATTAAGACGATTATGTCGCACCTTTTGTAAAATTGCTGATGATACAAAAACTTCCTCTAGTGAAGACGTTTGGATGTCTCTAGAACGTATAACTGCTTTTTGATTATTTTCATTTGTTTAATTTTTGAATCGTTAATTTTTTCTATAAAATTTTAATTGCTTCTAGTATTTATAAAATTACTATACTTTTGCATCCATCTTTAGTTTTTGATAATGAAAAACAACTTGATATTATTTATTTCAAGTGTTTTATTTTAAAAGAATATATGTTCTTTTTTTCTACATACCGATATTTATACAAATTTACATAAAACAGATTATTTAAAAAACTTGTTATTTTTATCTTAACTTAACTAAATATATTTTCATGTACTTTTTTATTTGATTCTTTTCCTAATATCATTGATACCTTATCACTTACCAACATAGGCTTAATTCCTTTTCTTTGTATTTAATTAGTCTTATCCTCTTCTATCTTCTTATTTTTCCCATAAAATAGAATAAGAACTGTAATAAAATAAAAAAAAAAAGGTATTGAAGTTGCGTCACTTTCCCATATCTTTGGGTCTTCGCTAAACATATTCTCTGGGAATATGAGATGGCCGCTCTACAACCCTATTGAGTATGCAAGTCATGTTGATTTTTATTGTTATTTTTTTAGATTACGGTTATGTTTGGATAAATAAATATATTTTTATTTGTTTCCAATTAATATAAATAAGGACATACTCTAAACGACTTCGAATGCTGAAAAAGATTTTTTTTGAATTGAATTTAAAAAAAAACAAAAAAAAATAAATAAAATTTCAATTTTCTCTCTCTTCGATGATGTATTATTATCTTAAACCCAATTTTTTTTTTAATAAATCCATCTCCACTCAATGGATTGTTATGAAAATTGGTCCTGGGCTGGAAAGAAACGTCTTGTTTATTATCACCCATTGGCCAAATAAGGTTATTTTTTAATAAAAATTCAAACTGAAATAAAAACAATCTATGACCAGGATACTCTAGTTGGGAAATTAGATTAAACTAATTGTTCTACAAGAATAATTTCCATATGGAATACATTTTTTCACCATTAATGTCCTTTGAATAATATATTTGTTGCCATTTTTAGTTTACGCCTCATATATTAAAAATATTTTCGACCAAGAATGTAAGAGAGAAAGAGAGGAAGCCATAAAGAACTTTATAGTTATGTAAGTTCAAGCATCGCTGAACGTCGTTTAGGGGCCCGAGAAACAAATGAAATCCCGCCAAAAGCCATCAATATTTGAATAATTAAAACCATATATATATATTTAGATTTCTTTCTTTCCTTTGGATCGTATAGGCCCACCTTCCGGGACCCGGTTATTAAACCGAGATATAAAGACACCTTTTAAACTCTGCCGGGACGGGAAGTTGCTTTGTTTCCTGAATTCATTTCTATCTAGCAAACTATTCCACCATCTCTTTTTCATCCAATCTAATCTCTACTATGGAGGAGTTAGTTTGAGGAAGGACTCTCAGCACGGGCGGATAGCCTACTCCTTGTGATGAATGCATCATAGAGAGTCATCATGTCTCTTACATTGGACATTGGACAACAACTCGCTCTCCTCGAAGAGTTGTCTGAGGACTCTATTATGGTGGGATCCAATGGGCATACTTGAGGATTTGTTTAGATTAAATATTTTCATTTAATGAAAAAATCCCTCATCATCATCTATCACACTGATCTGTACAGAACGGCGATACGCTACCGACTATTCCAACGCGACTCATTGAATGTGCCCTCTATAATATATACAATTTTTAAACCTAAATTACCTCTAAAACCAAAAAATCGTATATATAAATTTAAAAAATCTGCCTTTGAAGAATACTAAGTTTAAGCAAAAAACGAAATATCTCAAGTACTATTAACATTAACGAATTTATAACATATAAAGAATTGGTCTATTCATCATTTTAAACAATTTTTAATTAAAAAAAAATATTATTTATCTTTTTATAAGAAACGAAAATCTTTAGTGTTTATCATTATAGAATTAAAAAGTTAACTAAATTTGTTTTTTAAATTGAATCTTTAAAAAGATTTAATTACATTATAGAAATAGTATTAATGAGATTCAAATAGCATGTCCAATAATAAATAAAAGTTTTGAATTTAAGAGTATAATTCGCGCCGTGGCAAAAAAGAGAACTTATCATTTTGACAGATTGTTAACCTTACCTCTTATGCTCTTGAAATTCACTCATCTCTTCTTGTAAACGTGTCTTTTTTAAACATAAGTTGCATTATTTAATAATGACTGCAGTCGATTGGGATGAAGTTAAACGTTTAGCAGCAGATTTTCAAAGGGCTCAATTAAGTTCGACAGTTCAAAGGTATTACAAAATACTTATTATCATTTATTTATTTATTTTGAAAATATTCATTACAATTTACCCTTGTCAAATTTCTGGTTGAAATGCTTAATAATATTATTTTTCTAGACTTTCAGAGAGGAATTGTGTTGAAATCGTTCAAACTCTTATTGAAGAAAAATTACTTGATGTCATCTTTACGACAGATGGTAAAGAGTATGTCACTCCAAATCAACTCATTCAAGAAATTAAAGATGAACTTTTCATTAGCGGAGGTATATAAATAACAACCTATATATAAATAATGACTTATTGCAATAAGTTTTTTTTTAATAAAAATAAATTTCAGCTCCTTTTGGTTTTTTGATCCTCGCATAAAACATTTGTTTTCATTACTTTTAAAAATATTTAACATTTTCTATACTTTTTTATTTTAAAGACCCTTTTAGTTATTATTGTTTGTTGCTAACCACGTCAAAGCAATATATTTTTTAAATATATGTACATATATTTTTGACATTATTGGTTCTAGATGTTTTTTTAAATTATTCTAAGGCAGATTGAGTAGACTTTGAGAAAATAAAAAATGAATAATGATTATTTGATAAAATCATAATGAATGAATGATGTTTATTTTTCAGGCCGAATTAATCTAGTGGAACTTGCTCGGATTTTGAATGTTGACTTGGCTCATGTTACTACAAGGGCTCAAGAAATCGTTCGCAATGATAAAAGTTGTAAACTTGTTTTGGGTCAATTGATTGATCGACGATATTTAAATCGTATCTGTGAAGAAGTCAATGAAAAGTTGCGTCTACAAGGCCAAATAACTTTCGGCGAAATAACACGACAATATGATCTTCCTGGTGACTTCTTACAGGGGGTATGCATTTTTTGAATAATTTTGTTTTAAGTCATATAAATTAGGACTATAACACTCCTTTCTTATATTTTTTAGGTGATTGAACACGAATTAGGACGTTTGATTGCTGGACATCAAGATAAATCTGATCCTAGATATATATTTACTGATGCATTTGTAGGTCAAACAAAAGCATGTGTTCGAGGAGCTCTTTCAGCTGCAACTCGACCCATCACTGTTGCTTCCATCTTATCTCATACTGGGCTTCAGGAAAAATTATTTTTTTGTAAGTTAGATCAAATTCATGAAATAAATCTTATATCTAAAATAAGACCGCCTTCCAATAAATAATCATATTTTTCATAAAATAGAATTAATCAATAATTATGAATGTGAATTTGTCTAAATTTATAACATTAATTATTAATATTATAATTTTTTTTTCCGAGTTGTTTCACTTAGCACGAATGCTGGTGCATCCCGATCTTTTTTTTTTTAATGGGATTAGGCTTTGACTATATAAAAAGAGATTTCGTATAACTGTCCAATCGGCGATCTTCATTTGCGATTTGGAGTAGAACAGCTCTTTGGCCTAACATTAAGTTATTCTTATTTAATCTTAGCTCCCCAATATTAATCAAACAGTTTCTGGAAACAACTCCTTCCGTATTATCAGTGGATAGATGGAAATGTTATTTAGCTTACAAATAGATTTCATTTAAATAGAAAGTTCCTCATATTTATTTTTCTTTTCAATCTCAGTGTTAGTGATGTTGTGGGTAAAAAGAACTCCTATATCAATTATAATGGATGTTTATGTTTATGAGAAGGATATCAGGTCTATTGTAAACTATTTGTCAGTGAGTACTGGCCTGTCCCTATAGAGAATGATATTTGATTTCTCTAGGACTGGTTCTCGGTGAATAATTTTGGCTAGTTGATTATGCCTATTTAGGGAGGTATTATCACACAAAGCTGGACATCCGGCTAATAAGTGCTTGATTGACTCACCTACTCCGCCACATTTTCTACATTTATCCTCAATGTTGGATTTTAAAATATGTTTCTCATAGTTTTTGGGGCGTATAACTCGATCTTGTATTGCAATAATAAACCCCTCAGTCTCAGAGTATAACGAACTGTTAGCCATTTTAGTAAAGCGCTCCTTTTCCGTCTTGGCATAGTCTTGGGAACTCTCTGTGGAGTACTTTATCTCTCTAAGAGTTCATTTATTTTTCTTTTATTACAAAGTTTTTTTCTTTAAGGACTAGGTGTGTATATTCTTGTTCTATTTGGATTGTATCATGAGATCCTCTTTGGAAGACAAGAATTTTCTTCATATTTCATGCTTGCGAACTATATAGGTACATAGGTTTAATAAGTTGGTCATCCCCCTTCCACCATCTTTCTTTGGTAATTAGAGTCTAGTTGTTGAAGAGTTGGTATGCAGACATCGGAACTTTGTTAAGAAGTCTTCTAGTCTCTCTATCGAGGTTTTCCAAAACAGTATACATTTTAATATTCCAAATGAGTAAGTAAGCACAGGTATTTATGGCAGATATGAGATCTTCCCATATAGCTTTGTTACTCGTTTCCAGTACTTTTCAAGGAAGGTCTCTTTAATTGGGTATGCTCGAATTTTCTGTTCTGGTGTATACCTAGGTATTTATATCCGTCTTCATCAGTTTTTCAATGCCTTACAGACTTTCTCCTGAGAAATCTATTTCGCCTCTTTTTATGTTTATTTTGGCGTATTTGTCATGGCTAAAAGACATTTGTATATCCCTACTAAAGGATTTTACTTTGGAAATTATATATTGTAATTTTTTTCGATTTTCTGCAGAGAGTTTTAAATCATCTATAAATAATAGATAATTAATTTTTCTTTCATTTCCTGTTTTGATCTTGTAACCTATTTTTCCTCTCGATGGTAGTGATGAGTTGTGGTTTAGGGCAAGGCACAACCAGAGAGGTGATATTTTGAACCATTTTTGAAATATCTATCTTGCCAAGATTAGAATTGCCAGCGTACAAATTTGTTCTCCAGTTTTGCATCATAACTTCACATCATCATCATCATCAGGGGATATTTTATATATGTTCAGGATTTAATTAATTAATTTAATTAACCAATCATGAGGGATTGAAACTAAAAAAAAGATTAGTGACCCATACACAGATTTCTTTTTTTTAAGGTGCGAAAGTTTGATTATTATGCCATCGATCTTAAGTTGTTGCTTGCATCCCAAAGCTGTCAGGATACATTCTTTTTGCTCTTCCCTGATAAGATTCGATTTTGTACAGTATTCTTAGATTTTATTTTTAATTAAGGCCGTCATATCTTGTACATGGTTGATATACATATTATCTGTCTATTGTTCTGATGATCTGAGGCAGGGGCCTTTTACAAAGTAGATAGGTGTTCTCTCCCGTAAAATGTTTAAGAATGGTTGTAGAATCCTTTATAGTTTTAGTGAGACAAAGTGCCAATAGTTTTGAAAAGCTGTTAAGTATTTTTCCAAAAGTTTTGTAGCCTATTAGGTCCGGGATCTTTCCAATTATTTAATTTTTTGACTATTTTTGCTACCACCTCTTTAAATTCTTTAAAAATCATAGGTGTCATATTGAAAAGTTGGTTTTTATTGGAGTTTACCCATTCTAATTTTTTGTAAAAATACTTCGACTCGATCCAGATGGTTGTCCAGTAATCTTTAAATTTTATGGCATCTATTTTATTTAAATTAGGTTACTGCTGTTGTTGGAAAAAGCTTTTCCTATTCCATCATATCATTGTTTTATTTTACTAAGTTCATTGTATCTTCGCAATCTTGCCCTTCTTTATTTTAGCTTTTTGTCTATATGGATCTTGACACATGAGTTGTTGGATGCCCTCTTGCATTCGATGTTATTCGGGTTACTTAATGATCTTTTTGGAGTGATTATTTTGCAAATATTCATTAAGAATATCTACTTTAGACCTTAAGATGTTATTTCTTTCAAGATGTCTTCTCCATGCAGGATAATTTTTTGTTTTTCTTCTTGACAAGTGATAAGTCCTTTATCATTAACATTAATAAATCCTATTTTTCAGCTGTGGCAGAAAACTTGATTCAAACAAAACAAGTGGCCGGAAATCTAAGTGGAAAACAAGGAGGATCTGCTCTTTATATTCCTACGGTTTATTCAAAAACACAGCATGATTGGGTTATTAGTTTTTATAGACAAAATGGATATTTAGGTATATTTTTTTTATTACTAATTTTTTATAAAATAGTTTTTTTCTTTAATATTACCAAATAACAATTTTAGAATATGATTCCCTCACCCGACTTGGAATTCCTGATCCGAAGCAATATGTCCGAACTCGGCTTCCTTCAAGTGATCGACTCACTTTCTTAAAAGATTTTTGTGTGGGCCCTCTTGTTTTGGATCAACTTGAAGCTGCTATTGACGAAGCTAAAGTAACTTCTTCCTGGCTTGATTCAGTTGCCATTTTGCCATCTGCTTTTGGTCCCGATGAAATAAGTCAATTACTTGGAGCCGTTATAAAATCAAATGATAGATTGCAAATATTTTGCAGTACTTTAATTGTTACAGACCCATGGATGAAACTTCTTGAGGAACCATTGTTAAAAATGGCCACTGAAAAGGTATTATTTATTCTTTCTTCGGGTCTCTTTATCTTTCTGCACTTTTGGAAGACAAATTATCTCGTATAATTCTATAATTTTAAATAGATTATAACTGTGAAAAACTTATTTATAATATTATTAGATTATTTTATTAGGTGTATTTTATAAAAAAAAGAAGGAATTTTGGCAAAAATTTTACCCCTTGTCTTAAAAAATAATTAATCAGTTACAAATTAGTAAAGATTCTCCTTTATTCTATAAAAATGTTTGTTCTACCCCGCCTCTTTGCTCTCCCTCATCAAAAAATTGGCTCTTTGTTACAGTTTTTCTAGTTCTTCATATAAAGTATTTCTTTAGAAATTTAATAAATTAATTTCAGGCAAAACAATCAGTAGCCTGTGGTGCTTTTCAACAACATCAAATTGAGATGCGCCTCCAAGAAATGAAAGGACGACGCGATGACCCAGATGAAGATTCCATTAATATAAAAGAAAGTAGACGTGAAGAAAGAAGGCGCAAGGCAGCCGGGGGAAAACAAGGAGGCGGCACTCAGGTTCTTATTTAAAAAATAATTATTTAATTAATATATAAAAGAAAATATATTAAGATTCATGTATTTTTAGGGCAGAGAAACTAAAACTAAAAGTGCAAAGTCTAAAAAGGGCAATCGTAGAGGTGGGGGCGGTGGAGGAGGCCATGATTCTTCAGATGAAGATATCTCTAATGAGACAGGAACAACATCACGAGATACCTCTTTTGAACTTGTTTCAAAAAATGATATTGAAGCTTTTCTCGTGTCCAACGAAGAAATTCGAGATATTGGATATGATGAACTTGTGATTGAATTAGCAAATTATTTCTATCCGTAAATAACTCTCATGCCTACATTTTTTTATTATATGATTAACTCTAAAATTAATTAAATTAACCCCTGAAATTTATTATTTGTAAATAATAATATTTTTTTAAAGGCAAATAAATAAGGCTGCCACTGCAGCGGCTAAAACTGCAATTGAAGCTGCTCTTGCGGCCTCAGCTCATGATCGTCGTCATAAACATGGAGAAATTCAAGAAAAGATCAATTCTCTAGCCTCTGATATCAGAATATATGATAAAGCAATTAAATTTGTTAATGAAAATTATCAAGCTCACCTAGGAAAGTAAGTAAATTTTTTTTTCAAATTAAAATCATATCACCTGAGAGCTAACTGTTGTTTTGAGTTTTCAAATGAAAGCTTCCATTATTTATTTTAAATTGGTAAAATATCCTATCCGGAAAATTAATAACCCTTTCGAAAGTCATCATCTGTGACAACAGAGTTCATCCAAATAAGGCAAATAATATTATGAAAAACCTTATATAAATACATCTTTATTTTGGTTCTTAATGATTTAAAAATATCTCACTATGACTTTATGCATAATTTTATATAAAAAAGAATTATTATTATTATTATTAATTATAATTATATAGTAAGATATTTTTTAAATTTTTTCACAGATTTTTATTGAGAGTACTTGGCTTAGAAGCTACTAACAAGGTTTTGAGTTATGTACTTCAAGAACATAGTGGACGAGAAATATCAGAGAGTGAATTTACTTCTGAATTGCGAGCCAAACTTATTCCAGAATTGCCTCCGAATATTCGTGATCCTATTCAAAAATTGGTTAAGGCTGCGAATTCTGATCCTCCTGATTGTGAAGAATTTCTTACTTCCCTTGAAGCTGCAATTGGTACTGGGATTTGTGATATGATTTTACGTAAACCAGATAAAAAGAAAGAAAGGTGATACCATTATGATATTAAATTCATTAAAAGAAAAAAGGGTTTTTATAATAAAAATAAAATGTTATATATTTTTAAAGATATTTTAATGAAGGGTGCCCTTTTTATTCAAATTATTATTCGAAAGAACCACCTAGTTGAGCATTTTTTCCAATAATTGGTTGAGAGAGTCGAATGTTTGGTTAAAATAACAACCGTATTTTTTTAGAAAAGTTTAAATTCCTTACATTACATTACATTTTACGGAAACTAGATAAAAATAAAAAAAGGTAATACCATTAGGATATTAAATATATTAAAAGTAAAAAATGTTTTTATAATAAAATAAAATAAATTATATATCAAATCAGCATCTGAAATACAAGGTATATTTTATTTATTTATTTTTTTTCATTAAGCCTAACGGATGGTATACAAATGTTCCGAATTATATACACTGAGGGGCAAAAAAAGTGGAACACTTAGGAAAATTTAATTTTTTCAAATAATTTTTAGAATAAACATATTTTATTTAAACTTTTAATACATTGTGTGATTGTAAAA
>JAAAKE020042001.1:0-26583 GCA_010014785.2 Anisolabis maritima
AAACCCTCAATCCTAACAAAAAAATCATTCCCCGGTTGGTTACCCCTGGTGTATCGTGCACTAATGGCACACACCATACTCTGCCGGTTTCGGGTTCTCTAACCCATTCCCGGTCCCGTCCCCCCCCTTAAAGTCTTAAATTGAAAATTTTATTTATTTATTAATTTCATTCATTCTATTTCTGGCAATTAAGCCAGTTGGATATTTTTTGAGAGAAAATTTTACTATTATGGAATGATGTCGGTCAATATTATTATTATTATTCTGTTATAAGATGATCCTATTATAATAGTCCAATTGATCGATGCCGCCTATGAACCAGGGAACCAGGTAGAAACCCACGCCGACACAAAGCTAGGATTATATCCGACTTTATCTTACAGAAATACTCAAAAGTTTAAAGAATATTATACCTTCATCTGACACTCATAGATAAATGTAATTTCATTACATACAACAAACTTCTCATTATGATTGTTGATTTCAAGTATGCAAGGGATCCCCAAGTGCAATAGCAGCACTATTACTTCTCATAAAAGAGTATAGGCCTAAGCATTCAAGTTTAAAATTAGGGTGGAGCACTTATTTATATAATATTTATTAAAAGCTGAGATTTTTCTTCCTCTTGCAATCTATATATATCTTATTTATTTTTCTTTTCCAGGAAATGCTTGACGATAAAGAAAAAGAAGAGAAACCTCTCAACAATGATGATTCTTTATTAAATTGATTTGTTGTTTGATTAATAAATATATAATATCTATATCACATTTCCTATTAATTATAAGAATTTAAAAAATTGTACAATTTAAATTTAAGATACTAGATTATATTAGTTATATTAATAAAAAATATTTTTAAATTAAATTTGTTAAATATGATTATTAAAAAGATATAAGATAAAAAAATTTATTTAATTGACATTTTGATTGAACTTATTCAAGAATTAAATATTTCAATTTTTTTTTATTAATATTGTAATATTTTTTTTATTAATATAAATAATAATTATTAGTTCTTAGTAATTTAATTATAACCTATGTAAATTAAAGTATTTTTTAATAAACAAAAAATATATTTGTATATATATACGACTTTTATTTTTATTTTACTCCATTTAGACTAACATCCATATTTATAAGTTTAAAGATTTAGTATAATTAGTGTTAAAGTACATAGATAAAATTTAAACTTGAAAATATATCTTCCCAGGGGAGCAGGAAAGATCAAATTCAGTCGCAGCCGTTTGAAAATAATCTAAATAGATAAATTAAGTTGTAAAAATATAAATAAATATATATTTTTTTCGAGTTAGCGAGTAAGAAATAAGGAGAAATTCAACGAAGGACCCAGGGACGACCAGCTCCAAGGAGCCTTCACACACGTGGAACATGTTTTTCCAATTATTTAATTATAGTGAAAATTTTATACTTTTTATTTATAATATATATCTTTAAAATATTTAAAGGGCCGGAAAATTTTTTCACCAAAAAGTACCGAATTCTACTCTGATTGATTTTAAAAACATGCAAGTAAATTTAAAAAAAAACAAAAAAAATTTCTCTTTAAATAATTTATAATCGTTTTTTAAAATTTGAGCATTTCAAACTTCTAAATTTAAAGATTCGAAAATAAAATTAATAAATCTTTATTCAAATATCCCGGCTAATTTCACGATAAATTTATAACGTTCTTTGAGAATTTGAACTCTTGAAGACTCTTTGCTTCTCTCCAGCAATTCTTTCTCAAGTGCCAAAATGAATTTCAACTTGAAAATGACCTCTAAAGAACGCAAATATAATCAAAGTAAGAAATCTGATAAATATTTTATTTATTTATTGATTATATAATTAAAATATTAACATTCCAGCTCCCTATTCAAAAATGATTCCATGCGTTTCTGGTTTATCCAAGAGGCATCCTTTAGACACGCCTGGGTAATATTTTATTTAATATTTTATTAAAATAAATAAATATTTCATTAATCATTTTATATTTCAGGCCCTCTAATGAATCCCAGCAAAACTGGAATTCAAATAATAATAATAATTATATGCCTTTTAATAATCATGGATTAGTAATGGAATATGAAGCACCTGATGAGTATATTTTACCCAAGCATCACTCCAATTATGTCCAAATATTCGAAAATGTAAATATTTTACAAATTTTTATTAAGTTTTCATTTCTTATAATTAACTTGGTGCAAGCCCATGGAATAAGTAGCCTTGATAGTTAAAGAAAAAAAACCTTATACAAATAAATAAATTAAATAGGTAAATTTAATATTTTACAATAGATGACATTTATTGTGGGAGGACTAATTTCAAAGGATGACGTCATATGCTACTTGAAGGAAGATATTTAAATATGAGAGAAAAAACAAACTCTTATCTTTCCTCATATTAATTGTGAAAAATTAATCCATTCACTTCGATAAAATTGAGTTAAATTACCCGGAGAAGGCTTCAGAATGAGTATACGAAACGTTGCAAATAAACCACAGTTAATCCAAAAACGGATTATTTAATACTGATAAAAACTGTAAAATCTCATTTGCAATCTTAATTAAATTCAATTATAATAATCAATAAATACTAAAATAATTTAAATTAATTAACAATATATCATTTTTAGGATAATTACAATTCAATTCAATGTGAACCAAATGATTATTTCGCCATGGAGCCCGAAATCTTCGAAGGATGTTCCACTCCTCCAAGATTTCCCTCTTATCATCAGTCAAACCCTACAAGGTAAATTTTTATTCATTATATTCCCTTTAAGAAATTTTTTTAAATATCTATTAAAATGTTAATTTTCATTTTTACCTTTAAAACTAAAAAGCCAAGAGATGTGGGTTCGGATCCCAGGCAGTCCGATAAAAATTTATTTAAAGCATTTGGATACCAAATGATAACAAGTATCGTAAAGAATATATGGCTGTCTATATAATGTCTATAAAGTCTATATGGCCTCAGATGCTGAGAGACTTAAAATAAAAGAATTGACTATGTAAATTGACCTTTAAAACTAGTTTTAATTATTATTTTATCATCTTTTTTTTCAGAATGTTAACTTCCCAACAAGAACCACCAAAAAGTATTTATGAAAAACCTCAATCAACTTCTCTCCTATTTAAGATGCCTCATGATTTTAAGACACCAAGTCCGAATATTTCTTTTGCTAAGAACAACCAAAATTTGGTAAATTAAATTGAAAATTACAGAAAAATGTCTTTCTATAATCTTTGAATGTAATCATAAAAACATCACCTCTGGAAAGAGAAATCTAATAAAATACATCTTTTTGAATTTTTATATTTTTGACAGTAATAAAGGAAAAAAATTCCATTGAATTGGAATACGGAGCATACGAAAGGCTCTTTTTCAATAAAATAAAAATCATACTTATATACACTATATAAATATTTTTTGGGATGAAGAACCCTTTTCTGAAGCATAAATAATATTTATTGACTCCTATGCTGTGACCACAGTATATTATTAATTATTCGCTTTTAACTTAACTATCACATATTGCCATCTAAAGACTAATTAAATCACTAGTGTCAAAATTTAATAAAATGAAAAAAAAAACAATATTTTTTCATTTTTGACTTAAAAACCATGAATAATATTAAATAAAAGGTTATTCATTTTCTCTCCATTTATCGGCCAATTGGTATTTACCGAATAAAAATCCAAAACTCTTCAGAAATAAAACAAATGCGTTCCTTTTTCTCCTCTATCTTATATACTTTTTTTTGAAGGTGCAAGTTTATTTATGTTGCGTTGAATCAACAAAAAGAGATCAATCAGCATTTAACAATAAATACTTGCTATATCTTTAGAAACGTGATATGTTTGTAAAATAAACAAATTCTATATTTTTTCATATTTCTCATAAGAACCTAATGTCTTTTAAAAATTTGTATTTGTAGATGCGATTAGCAATTCAATTCTTCTCTCCAAATTTGAAGAATTTTTGACATTTAGTTTTTCAGATATTAACAATTCTCATAAATCCACAGATAAGGAAGTTCTCCTAGACATGAGCTAAACCAGAGGGAGGGTTTAGGTTTAAACGACCCTTCCCCATATTATTATTTAAAAATTTTTTTAAATAATTACAGTAAAACATTTTACAAAAATACAAATTAGCATGTTATATTATTAATGAAATACTCAATCTTTCGTAAGGTTATATATTTCAATATTTCTTAAATTTTCATTTAATCGTAGTTTATAAATTTTTGTGTATATTCCTACATTCGTTAGGAATTTCTCACCCTTTTAGGGTCTGCACTGATTCTAGATATTAGACAAAATACACAAAAACATAAATATTTGGACACTTAAGGATTGTGAGCTATAAGAATCACTCACTTAGCTCCTTTTCATTTGGTAATTCACATCAGACTATAGGGAATTAAAAATGTTATTTTAAATAAATAAAATAAATAAATATTTAAATTTAATGTCTTGTTAAGAATAGCAATTTTTCTAAAAAATTCAATATTTATCTAATACATTTTTTTGTTTTAGGCAACTCCAAAAAGATCAAGACAAACTACGCTTACCTCTTTTGGATATGTATCTCCTAAAGTAGTGATTAATAATGCAATAGAAAAAGCTTCAATGTCAAAAACAATTCCAACAAATTCATCTTTTATAATCCAATCACCGATGGAAAAAACCAGCCACTATTTTAATCAGAATAACCATGAATTTTTTAACTCCGCAAAAAGAAATATCCTCTCATCATATAATGATAATAATAATAATAGAAGTACAAAAACTTCAAATTCCGAAAATATGCCAACAACTTCGAAATATTTTCAAAATAATTTCAATCAAAATTCAACACAACTCAATTATATGGCAAATCCTATGAACGAATTTAATGAAACAATTAATCCAATAATTCACAGGAATTCTATTTATACTTCAATTAATAAAAAAGAACCTCAGCAACTGAATCCTCAAAATATATTAAAAAATCAGCCTATAATTAATCAATCATTGGGATTAATTAGGAAAACTCAAGACAAGGAAGAACAACAAGATAATAAAGAGATTTCAAATATTAAGGTAATAATTATTTTTATATATTATGGTCAAGTGGCGGAGACAGAGGGGGAGCCGATCCAGAAGGTAATAGATGTCCCACTCCGTCCCCCAGCTGTTTTCAAACTTTTTTCATTTACCTGTAAAAATTGGAATTATTTCATTGTCAATAGGCGACAAGACTAAAATTACATTTTAAGGGATATATTATTAACAATCTTAATTAAAATTTCACTTCTTTAAATGTTGGTTAATTAATATTTTTCGCATAACAAGCAACGAACTGAGATTGAAAAACTCAATGACACGATATCCATTCTCATATTTCATAATTCACGGGTGATTCGCTTCCCGTCTAGAACTATAAAATTAATTAAATCTGAAAAGACAGAAAAATATCAAATAACCTGGGATTTAGATAAACGCTTACTTTCTAATTGATTATACAACCCACACAAAAAACAAGATAGTAAATTAATTATGTATTTGCAAAAGACTAAGTGCAATCTTGTATCTTTGTGTAGAGCTTTAAATTAACTAGTAAGATCATTTCGAACGTAAGCTTTTGTCTATTTCTCAGGTTAACAGATGATACATCTTTAAATCCTAAGTTGATATTCTGATTTATAAAACATGACATATTTTAGATGGCATTGCGAAACATAAGATTTCCTTACAGAGCGAAATTATATTTTCACTCATATATTGCCGAGCGCGAGATGTGTTTGTTCGATCATGCGACCTGCTGTAAAGGTAACAAATCCGTCGCGGAAGTAGAAAATTCTGATTCTAGTCCAGGGGCGCAAATTATGCCCAACCAAACCTCAAACTCATCTCGTAATATGTTAATCTTAAACGATATATTGATTGACTCTTTGGAATCTATAGGGCGTTGTTTGAAAACCACCAACTATTTCAAACAAAGCTCACTCAGTCCATATGACATATTTACTTTTGGTGTCAATATATATTAAATGAGATTTATCTTCATTCTTTCATATCTACAAATTTATCCTTAAGAAAAACAAGGTATTATTCCCAGGATATTTTTTTAAGGTTTATTGCAGGGACTTGCCTACTTCTGTTTTTTTTTTACATTCCCTTAGCGCCCCATTAGGAGGGAGTTTGAGAAATGGTGGTCTAAAATATATAACTAATTTAAGATCTCATTTGCATAAGAACAAAAAAAGATAATACATATTTGACCAGACCTATTTTTTGAAAATTTTTCTTAATAGAATTTTCTCTAGCCTTAAATAATATTAATATTCTTAAAAAGACGCAACTACATACTTTTAAAATCAATATATTTCACCTGTTGCTTGGCCTTCAATTCTGACTTGTAGCATTAATTCCTCAACGTCTGGAATTTGCTTTGATTTTCTATAGAAATATATTCAATTAAAATATAATATATTATCTTATAGATTTTCAAAATATTTTAACAATTACAGAGTGAATAGTTAATTCAAGCTTTAAAACAAATAATGAATGAACTGCTCTGGATTTAATGGCTCCGTTCAGATGTGAATATGTGAATTTGATCATCTTTTGATAGCCCTGTCCTTTGGTGCAGAGGTAAAGGTCTCACCTCACGTACCAAAGGTCAGTGGTTCGCTTCCCGCCCTAAGCGACAAAAATTTATTTGTATTATATTGGCTACCAATTTAATAAAAATAAATAAGGAATAAAGATCTCCATTTTTTGAACAACATATCTATGCAAGCATAACCTAATTATTTTTTTTGTAACAGAATAAATAAATTTAACCTAAAAATATTTTATCTGTAGAAAATGCAATAAGAACAACCCGCTTTTGCATGCTAAAACACTTATGGAAAAAAGGTAGAGAGTCTAAATGGCCTCAGATGCCGAAAACGACTTAAAAAAAAAAATCATCTTTTGATAGAAGCCCGTCTACAGAATCATGGAAATAAAGTGACATTCGAAAACTGCCACTTCTACTAGAGGGGGGGGGGGGGGGGGGGATCCCTAAATTATAGTTTTTATCCGAACTGAAGTTAAAATTAAATCAGAATGTAAATTGAAAAATAATGAATTTATCTCCATTTTTGAACATATCTATGCAAGCATAGCCTGATTATTTTTTTGTAACAGAATAAAATAAATTTAACATAAAAATATTTTACCTGTAAAAAATGCAATAAGTACAGCCCGCTCTTGCATGCTAAAACACTCAGGAAAAAAAGTTTGATGGCCCCTGCTATAGATGGGTCTGTATCAAAGAGATGTCTGAAGCTTTTATTTCTAAAAAAAAATGAAATTTCATTCAATTTTTGATTTTTTCGCACTCATTTGTAAATGGTGTGATTATGAATTATTTACTCTTTGTATTCTTGGTTCTTTTTGTAAGTAGGAAAATGGTTCCTAGTCTTCTGAATGTCTAAATATAAAATATTTTATATAAAAATAAATAACTTAAATTGTTTACAAACAAAAAATTCTAACAACAAAAAAATTCCTATTTTAGGACTCACAAATTGAAAAGATTTTTGAGAAAAATAAACTTTTATTTTGAAAATAAATAATACATTTTTTCTTGAGTTTTCTTTGATCGGAGGAATCTCCTACACTTGATGCTGCAAGTTGGCTGTCTCTATTATTTGAATTACGAAAAAAAACGCACCGACCTTTAGAACATGACCAATGTTTAATAGCTCAAATGAAAATCGCTAATCAAAATTTTGATGATTACACTCATAATGTAATATACCGATCCATTCTTTTCAATTCGGAAATGACTAAAATATTTTTATTTGATAATCCTTAATTCTTTAAAAAATACTTTTGACCAGTCTTGTAGTCCTCTAGGTAGCCTTAAATTTTCAAAAGAATTATATACAATTTTGTTGTTTATATTTACTACAATACTATATATTTGGAACCTCAGAAGATCAGGCCACTGCTATTTTTTTACGCCCTTGGTAAATCTGAACAAAAAAAAAAAAACCTGATACATTGAAGCCCCCCGCACACAGAGTATCTATTTTGCAACTTTAATTGCTCACGAGTTGCTCTTGTCCATTACATTAACATTACATTACATTACAACTAAAGCTTTCAGAGTCCGAAAAAAATAAAATTCTTTACTTTTCTACCTACTGTTGACATAAACAAGTAGCGAATAGTTAATGTTCAAAGTTATTTAAAATAAATAAACCAAACCACCTATGAAAATAATAAGTTTACTAAAAAACTAAACTAAACACACATAGGATAAAAAGGATATTTTTTTTTCCAATTAATTTCAATTTTGTTTGAACCTGACCGAACTGACTTCATTTTTTATAGATTCATAGTTCATTCGTTCCGAACGAAATTGCCAAAAATGATGGAAATAATTATTTTCTATTTCCTAAGAAAATACCGAACTAAACTGGCCGATCCGAATGGAATATTTTTTTTAATATAGTCTTTGAATAATTTTTTAATCTAAGGACCTATTTATATTTTTCTCAAGATCGCAATCCGTTCCAGCCAGGCCGCTAATCATGGCATGGGGTTGTTTTTCTTAATACTAATATAAAATAATAACTTCTTCGTGACACAAGTTACTTTTCAATCAGCTATTTGGGTTTCCAGTGACTGAAATGTAAGCGACTTGAAAAGCGTCACTTTTTGATTTTCTCATGTGCAACTTCCCATTTAACTACGACGGGTCGCAATATGATTTGATTACGCAAGCTTCTGGCAAATATAGTTATAAAACAGTTGCCCCGTGTGTGGGGGGAATTAGAAAAAAAAAAATATAAGTTCAAATTTTAGTAAGGATGTGGCAAGCCAAGTCTTAGATGTAAGAGGAATTATTTTCCTACCAAGTTAAAGTTCGAAAAAAATTACCCACATCGTGAAAGTGTGGAATCTTCTACTGATTTTACTTAAATTTTCTCTTACAATTGCTGCTATTCCCTTGGCAGTACTTTTACAAGAAAATAAAATTGCTCAACCATATAATTAATTTGTTATCTTTATTTAATTTTTATTTTTCTTATTTTGTTCTTTTTAGCCGTATTCCACGAGGAATTCTCTTCGTACTCTCAGCGGACCGATTGATAAGATATTGCGTTGGGCAGCTAAACGAGATGTTATCGATATGCTTTTTGAAGTTGTCGGTGAGTTAGCAATATATATTTTTTCGATAAAATAATAAAATCACAAATTGATATATATATATATATATATATATATAACAAATAGTGTGATCTGGATAATAATTAAATTAATCCCGCCATGATTAGAATAAATAATTTTAATTTGTTAAAAATTTTAATTAATTTAATATACATATAATATATTTGGATGCCCACAGAACTTTTACTGAGGGAAGTAATATCATTAATTTATTAATACAATTCACTGAAAATGGAAGATTTTTTGGGGATCATTTATTTTTAGAAAATCATTTCTTTTATTATGTGGTATACGTATCATCGTCATTACATCTGATTTTTTAATTCAAAGATTCTACAAATTTTGTTATTAACATTTGGTTTACTAAATCACGTTGACGATTTCATGAAAAATTGCCAAATTCATGAATAGGCAATTACAAAAGTTAGGCGTAATATATCTAAAATACTAGCCATTGAGTTTGCCAGGCAACTGTTTGTACTAAAATCCGTCACTATAAATAAAAATTGAAAGGGTCTGCGATATTATATTATATACTAAAATTGTTAACCTAATGTTATATTATAATGGCTCAGGGAAATGAAACCAGCTGTATTCAGGCTCCACTTTACTCAAATATTTCGGCCAACCTGACACTGCTTTCTCAGTGCTACAATGTGATTTTGTAGTGGATATTGTGACATTGAAGATGGCCGGCGTTAGGTTAGCCAAAATATCTGAATAAAGTGGGGCCTGGAAACAGCTGGTTTCATTTCCCCGAGCTCCTTATGCATATCATTACCACATTTAAAATTGTTTTTTAATTTTTTCCCCACTTATCTCTATTTGCGGATGCCTAAGAATATAAAAATAATATTTAGGACATCCTTAAATAATTGAATAATGAATACGGGATTAATTTTTTTTATCAATCAATTATAGTTTCATAATTTATTATTCATATTCATAATTAAATAGGGAGGGCAAATTCTCAAATTCTCAAGATTCATACATGTATACAGATTACTTACCATACTTTGCCTTTCACACCTTAGAAACTTGCACTGGAATCCCATCCACAGCGATATTTTTTCAATAAATAAATTAGAATAGATTGCCTCCTCATATAAATAGGAATCCGATTGGTATTCCACCCAATTAATTTGACTTATATATTTATTTATTCTCTTATATCAATTTTCTATTCTTTTATATAATTATATTTGCAATTGAAAAAAAAAATTATTCCAGTAAAATTTTCAGCATTAATTCAATGTTTCCTATAAAATATTACTTTTTTTTTATTTAAATTTTTATTTTAGAATTTACTAAGTAGATGTAAATTACATTTGCGATGCAAACGCTTTATATAAGCTAACATTTTCCATTTCCTTTTGAAAAGATAGAAACAAATGGAATATGAAAAAATTTCACACTATAAAAAAAGGGCAATTTTCCGCATGAATATTTATTTAACTTAAATTATTATAAATTTGAACTCAAAACTGGAATAGAACGAATCTATTTATACTGAAAAATATGGAACCTCTTTTGGAAGAATAGTCATTTGAGGGGACTCATTTGGGGCCTCCATAAGTCACTTATTTAAAAACGAATTATTCACATTTTTCTGTCCAGAAAAATATTGTATATTTTTTTGTGATTTTCTCAACTCCAAATCCTTATATTGGTGTTTGAGTAGACAAATTTTCCTTATGTAAAATTTATCTTTTTAGCTAGACTGGACAATTTTCCTTTATATAAATTTTTCCAAGGAACGGTAATGAAAAAATTTTTCTTTTTGGAAATAAAATGAATAAGACTGAAAGTTTAGCTTTAATTGGATTGTGAAATAACGTGCTGCAGTCTTTGTTTTTTTCAAAAAAGTAATTTATTCACCTATTAAGCCGACATTTGAAAAATATTTTTATTTTCATCAGATCTCTCAGGGGTAAGACCTTAGTAAACATTCACATTCGCATGCTGAATATGAATATTCATTTTTTTGAAAAAATAAAGGCTACAGCAAGTTATTTCAACAACCTAATTAAAGTGAAATTTTTCTTTATCAACAAATATAATTTTTTCTATCTAAAAATCCCCAATTTTTCTTTTCCTCTAAAATTGACAATTTTCTTATAAATAAGTTAAATCGGCCTAAAACCCGACACATAAACATATATAAATTTTTATTATTATCAATTCTTATTTGGTAAATACGCTTTCCCAAACGGATATATAAAATTCTACCGAAATTTTGCCCAAACTATTACTATTACCCAATATAGATAACCTTTTAAATAGGCATGTGTTTTATCTTCTTTGGCAAAATTTTGCCTAACAACAAGGCGCGTTCAGTCGGTAGCGTCTCACGTGTTAGTTTAACGAACTTTCCAGCTAAATAATTGCATAACTCAAGGCGTTTATTGTCAACCTAACTAAGGCGTTTACTAAGTCTTGGAGTCTAAATGGCACAGATGCCGATAAAGACTTAAAAATAAAAAAAAAAAGGCTTCCACTTTTTTAATTATTTCTATTAATATAAGCCGTGCCGATTGACATATTTCATATGATAATTTTTTCTAAGAACCACTAATTTATATAAAACAAAAACAGAAAGAATAAATGTAAACATTTATTAATGGATTGAAAATTATTTACCCAAAAATTTACCAAACTAATAGACTCGATATTATTGTCAAGAATTTTTTTTTCCTTTGAGAATAGAAAAAAACACTTAAATACATAAAATTACAAAATAATTAAACCAAAAAAATTTTTAATTATTTTGGTTTTAATGAAAGTATAAAGAAGTAAGGAAGTTGTCATAAGCGGAGCTTTTCTACACTCTAGGCCAGTGGTTCTTAACATTTTTATACTCGAGACCCTCCAAATATATTTTTTAAATAATAATTTTATTTATGAATTATAATGCCATAAAATATATTTATAAATGTACAAACTCTGATTGAATGAGATCCCTGTTGCTGAACATTCTTCATTCTTGCATCACATATTATTTAATACAGGAATATAATCGAAGTAATTATGAAATAAATTTTAATTTTAATAACGTGAAGTCACTTTTTACTGTAATTATTAATTTTAATATGTTAAATATGAACGCTAACACTAATCTCTTCATACTGTATAATATACAAATCCAAGAAAGAAAAATTACAATAATAGGTGAATGATTACAATGTGCAATATGCGAAAACGGAAATATTAATCAACAAGATCAATGCAAAAAAAAAATGAACTAAAGTATGAAACAAATTTTATTAAATTTATTGGTGTAAAAATAAATGCAATTATTTTAAAAATATTTAATTTAAAAAATAATATTCATATTATTTTATTGTAAAATGATAAAAACTGACAATTTTTTAAAAAATTTCGGGACTCCTTCTGGGACCCCCCAGGGAGCAATGGTCCTTAAAGGGGGTTAAGAACCACTGCTCTAGACAAGCGGTCATCAACCGATTGCTCGTGAGAAAATTTTGGACTGCAGAAAATTCTAGACGTTATTTACACTTTTTTTTTTATTTATTAAACTAAAATAATATTCTAAGAAATTCTTATATTCTGAATGACATTTTTGTAAGTTTTTAATGCATTTTCATTTGAAAATTACAAAATTGCATTTTTTAACATTTGCTGGAAACCACCGACACAATCGGGTTGAAATAAATGCATCTTGCAGAAACGTCTTTGGAGGCAAAAATCGCTCGAATCGAATAAACTTATTTCAATTATTTTCAATTATTTTGTAATAATTAAACAACCTTTAAAGATTTTATGATTAAATTAACATTAACATTAACATTAACATAATTCTGTTGTATTAAATAGATACATTTTATATTAATAAATTGCAAATCCTCTGGTCATTGTTATACAAATGTAAAAAAATTCATATCAGCGGTCCGCGGGAATTTCTGAATTTAGTAATTCGTGAGATCTGAAAAGTTAACGACCACAAGCTTCTTTGTGATTGGCTGAAGGCTTGTTCATGTGGGTTTATTTTTCTCATCTCAGTTTTGAAATTCTACAATAAACTTTTAAGTTATTGTATAAGATGTTAATTGGAGACACTTTGTTGGATAATAAGCCTTTTTTGAGATCTCTAAGTAGTATCTTCCTCTCGCACCTTTAAATTTAAATAAAAAGAATTTATTTATTATAAAATGATTGATAATTATTATTTTTTTTATTTCACATGAAATTTTAATATATGCAAAAGAGAAACAAATAACTTCATTTTGGTTTAATATATGTAAATTTATTCATTTTTAATTAAGTCCTATATTTTATTAAAAAAAAATTGAACATTTAAAAACATTATTTTTTTTTGTGAATATTTAGTCTATTATTTTTAGATATTTAAAATAAATCAATACCAATATATTGAATTTATAATAATAAAAATTCAAATACTACTAATTTTTAAGTATTTATCTCATAGAGTAAAGGTAAAAAAAGAAGCTCCCGCCTCTCATTCATGATCACTTAAAGATATGTATTGAAGTATAAAATTTATTTATATTAAATTATATTGGATATCAATTAATTAAAATAAATATAGACGGTTAACTGATATCATAAATATTATATACAATATATATCGTATTTGTCTATATGTCCTTCGATAACCGATGACAATAAAATAGATTCATTTATAAAATTAGTTATATTTTATTTATTCTCTGAATTTGATTCGGCTTTTTTTCTCAAGAGGGACCTTTGTTTTTTTTATATTATTTGGATTTGAATTAAGGATTAGAAAATTTAGTTATTTTGTCATTAGCCCTTCCTTAATATTAAAACTGGTTGCAGATTTCTGCATTCTAATAAAAAGCTTAATTACTAAAACGAAACGAGTTGAAGAGTTTTAAGTGAAGACAGATATGAACTCAACTTTAAAATGACTGTCGTTTAACCCCCCCCACCCTTATATAGAAAAAACTTGAGTTGCTGACCAAGCCTTTAGCGTTAACATGAGGAAACGTGACCACCAAAACCATTTCCTTTCCTTTCCTAATTTCTTTAAAACAATAGTATTCTTGATATAACAATCAGAAAAATTTCGAATGCTTACAATAGATAGAGGTTTGTAATATAGGGAAGATAAATTTTCATTTTTCACAAAATTTTTGATTATTGAAGAAGAAGTAAAGATAGTATAACTAGGAGAAAATAAAACAATTAAAATGTGGGTCGACGATTCGGGCGTAAATCACTCCCTTCCTCAAAATCAAAAATTGTTGAAAATTATACGTCAATGTTATTGTATTATAAATAAAATATTTTAACAATATTATTTTATAATTGGGTATAAACTTACTCTTTGGATATGCTGGATGTAGTAAAATGTACTAAAACTACCCAATTATAAGCAATTCGTCTGAAATCCTACAAGAAAAAAAAAATTTATGTTTTGTATAAGACAATAACACCGACCGAAAGTCAGAACTTTAAACACAATTCGGGTTCTAATTCCTTTTGCCGCAAAATATTATCCAACATTGCCAAAGTCTCCTCCTAGAATAGGAAAAAAGGAGATAATTTCATCTACAGCAACATAAACATAAAAGGTCTAATACCCGATACGGGAAAGGGGAGTTTTTACTAATGAGTAGTAGAGTCATCAAGGGCCCCAAGAATTAAAAAAAATTAATATATAATCTTGTGTTTTTGTAAAAGTCATAAAATTCAATCCGAAGCGTTTTTCTCTTTCACAGATTAACAGATGATACATGAAAAAATAAACACAAAATCTTGAAATGACTTATTTGCCATTTCCGACTAAATAAAATTAATCTTTTGCCTTTAAATTAATTTCACATAAATAGTATAAACCCGCAGACAATGAAACAAATTGTACATTGAGCGGTAAAAGGGCAAGCAAATCACTAAACACCCACTCACTTTAGTCATATAAACGTAACATTGGCAAATCGCATTTAGATAAACACACGTTTGAGAAGCGTTCATTTGTACGGGAACATTCGTCTCTCTTCACATTGTTGCTAAGCCCTCTGATTAGTACTCGTACTTTTAGTCAGTGTGACAAAATCGTCCTCTCCATCAAATTACAACTGTCTCTCTTCAGCTATTAATTTTAATGACATTTTCGACCAACAATTTCATTTTATAATGACTAATCATTAAATTTAATAAAATAATGACATTTGGGTTGATTTCAGAATTTAGGAAATTTAGTCTCGCTGATAAATTTCATACAAGTTGACAAAACAAGGTCTATTTAAAAAAAAAACAGCTCTAAATTTGTTTGAAATTTTTATCGTTTTCAGTTTTCATATATTTTAAATTGATTAAATACAAAAATATCAAAATGAATCATAATAATGAAAATAGGGCAAAAAATTTATTTTCTTAAATTTATTGTGTAGTAGGTTTCAATAAAGAGTCAAGCAGCTAAGATATATTTCTTTATTTATCGGCCATAGCTGACCTATCGGGACCATCTTCACAGCTACAATACACTATATATGTAACAAACATCAATAGGTTTTAAACGAAATTAATATATAATAACATGATATAAGGTGTCTAAACAAATTAGAAGAAATGTAAAAAAATAAAATATTTCTACCTAGGCCATTGTCGATATATACTGTAAATGCTCAAGTTGTTTATGCCATTTTATATATTATTCTTGGGTGGAGTATATATAAATAAATTAGATTAACACTCAAACAATACAGAATTAATGAATATATCTCATTATTATTTTTTTTTAACACTTATAAATAAATTATATAGATTAATTTATAAATATACATGTTTATTAATCATTTAAATAAACAATATTTGAAAGAAATTCTCATTTTCTTATAATTTAGTTTCAGAAATAATAATACATTTCTGTAGGATTGTATTGTTGAATTAAAATCTTTTTTTTTGAAATTCACAGTCTGATTTACAAAAATATATGTTTTCTAAAATTTCTCTCTTAAATTTGTTGCCCTCAAAATATAAAATTTTCACCGAGTGAAAGTTAAAAATATGACCCGTCTCAAGTGAGTGGCAATATAATCTTCTTTCTTTGTTATATTATATTTCTGCATGTCAATAATTAATTATTATGATATGATCATATATTTATTTGAGAAATATCGTTTTACAGTGGCGTACCTAGACCCGTAGGGTGGGAGAAAGGGCAAAGCTCCAATAACTCTCTTATTTTGTATTTATTCATTAATTTTAAAAGAAAAATCAAATCATGGACCGAGAAACTAGTTTTTTAATTTTTTAACATTGATATGATTTTTTCGAAATGCAAGGGCGGTGATGGCTTTGGAGGGAGGAGGGGGGGGGGGGTGGCTCTTTACACCTATTTTGATCCAAATGTCAATTTTAGTGCGGTTCAAGTGAGTTTTTCCACAGGATGAGAAGTAATTCATTCCCCAGCTGCTTCTCACAAGACAGGCATTAATTCATCCTTTGTGCATTGTCTCTTCGTCGTCACTTGGTACCATCGATCTTCTCTGCTTGTATTTACCTTTGCAGATGGTCCATGACATCTCCTAATATAGGGCCTATGACAATGTTAGCCAATCCGGCCCCCCACAAAACACGTCCACTTTGGGGATACAAAAACTTAAAACGGACATGTTATTGATTAAAGAGATTTTTTTGCAAACACAAAAATAGAATTCAAATCTAAAATAAACAATTTTTACAAAAGGAAAATCAAAATATCCAACGATAATTAAAAAATATATTGAGGTGGTTAAAATTATTTTCATAAACATTTATTCTTAATATTGTTTTTTTTTTCAATTTTTGAAAAAAAAAAAAAATTAAGGAATTAAAAAAACTTATTTACAAAAAAGTATAAAAAATATTAAATTAACTCCCCACCTTTTAATTAAAAAGTTTTTCTCTACTTCAAAAAAATTATAGTAAAAGATACCACCCGATAAAAAATTCATATAATTAAATAAAATATACTAATCTTTTTTTTCTTGGAGTTTTTTTTCTTTTTTGTCATTTTCGTCATCAGAGACCAATATAGATTCAGACCATATTTATTAAGCGAGTGGCGAATAAGCTTCGGATTACTGATTTGAAGTTGCATCACATCATAGTCCCATTTGCCGCAAAAATTATTTTACTTTATCTCCTGTTGTAGTTAAGAGGGAGCCTAGTAACAATCACAAAGGGCTCAATTCGTGATGATGGCCTAAGCCGGACGGAAAATTTTCCGTCCCTAAAATTGAATCCAATTGGTGGCCAATATAATTTTAATAAATTTTATCCTTTAGAAGGGGAAGCAAGAGCTCTTTCTCTGTTCTAAGGGATCTGTCCCTTTTTTTTTAACTTCCCACTCCTGAAATTCTTCATATTTTTATTATATAAGAATTCTTTATTTAAAACTAAATTTTCTGAAACATTTACATAAAAATATATTTAATATATTTTTTATACCAAAATTTAAATTAACACTTTATACTATCCGCATCCTAGGGTATGATAAAAATAAACGGTTTATTCATCTTCTTTCTTAATAACAATTTCTCCATTTGAAAAAATCGACACACTACAGTAGAAAAGAAATAAATGACAGGTGTGTTATTGGTAGCTGGTGTTCATCTATTAGATGTGACAGCCAGCTGAGTCAGGTGATGGCTGCTTATCTGCAAAGCTTGACCACAGAGTCAGCTCTCCAAATATTCGCACAGATCAGGGCCAGATAACGGGCTCCATAATTGCACTTATTTGACAAAGTCACGTAGGTCCAGGAAATGACGGGTCAACTAACACCAATTAATTTTCTTTCAGATAAAAATGGTGTTGAGAGAGAGAAGTAAATGTGCCTCGTCAAAAATAACTAGACACTTTGAAATTTATTTATGGGCAAAAGTAGAAATTTTTTTTTTCAATTTTATATATTTTTGTAAATGAATCGAGTCACTCAAGAGATATGTGAGAGTACGATATGAATTGCTTGTCCTTATTCTAACTATTTTCATACTTGTCGTAAACACGATTACGTCATTCTTTAATAATTTTGTATTGGGTTTAGAGAGATTAAACATCTGTACTTTTCGGAGCTTTTGAACAATTAATCAAAATTTGGGACCACACCTGCGTATTTACACCTTTTTAGAAATTAAATACTTTTGTACATTTTTTGTAATTTAATTATGTATAATGTTAGCATACTTATGGAGTTCTCTCAGGAGAGTGTCCATGTCTCCAGAGCTAGACGATAATAAAGAGGAGGAATGAGAATTAGTTGTTTAGTATTAATATGATGTCCATAATGTACATTGAAATATCTGCGCAATAAAAGATATTAGGTGGGGCAATATATTGCTGACTTTATTCTCCATTACTAAACAATTCTACACAACCTAGCTTCTTATTCCTAATCTTAATTATCGCCAAGCTCTGGAGAGATGAACACTCTACTTGGAGAACACCATGCATTAAAAAAGGACATAAGCAAGCTTACATCATATATAATTTAAAAAAATCTATTGGTGATTTGGGTTTCTAATTTCCAGTAAGTAAAAACGAACGAATTTGTGCACTCCATGGTAGTAGATTAGTAAATAAAATATAAAAAAAGGATGATATTTATCCCTGCTCAGAAGTATGAGTTTTCCTTAAAGCGGGCCTTTTACTTTTAAACTGGTCGTACGATTTGATGTTTGATACATTTGTAAAATAGGTCTGCAAGTGATAACTGAACTGTCACTCGGGTAAGAAGTTTGATGGTTAGCAATTCAAATTTCAAATAGCTCTTCCAATCAATTTCTCCAACTCAAACGCCTCTACTTTCAAACTTATAGAACATATCGTTCGATAGGTTTGAAAATGAATGGGCCGCTTCTTTTAAGCTGTCAATCACTACTGACTGAGAAGTCTATTTCTCTAGCACTAGCCCTTATAAAAAAATTTATTATCCTAAAACCAATTTACGTCCCAAAGACGTTTGCTAGTCCTCACTAAAAGACTCGGGATATATATGTTAAATTATTTAATCAACATTGATGTATTTAAATAAAAATACTTATTAACTTATTTATTTCTATTTTTTTAATTGTAATTTTTTATTTTCAGCTCCACTCGTTGCCATCCGATCAGGAACGAAGAATAAAGAACGAATTCTCCTTCTTCAGGAATGTGCTGGAACTCCTTCTCTGTTCTGTGTATTTTTCGAAACTGACAGACCTCTTGGCGATCTACAAACGGGATCGTTAGTCAGGTAAATAGCGACGATTTTTAAAATTATTTATATATATACCAAATATTTTGATTTTATCTAACTTCATCGAAAAATAATTATTACACTTATTATTAACAATTAGAAGAACTTCTCATTTCACTTTTTTCCTACATAATCCGGGAAATTTTTATAGCATAAAATATTAAATCATTTATAATAAATAATACTAGAAAATATAATAATAGGGCACTTTGGAGAAAAGCTATCCCTAAAAAAAGATGGGAAAAGCTAAGAGAAAAAGGAAGAATAAAAATTAATATAATAAAAATGAGAAAAATATATTTCTTGGCGACTCTAGACCGTTCTACTAAATCCAAATCATATACCCACTCTAAAAGACCTACCATAGCGTCTCAGACCAATCACCAAAGACCTACCATAACGTCTCAGACCAATCACATTAACCCTTCCCCGTTTCTATGTCTCTACTAGAAACGGAAGACCACTCCTTCCTCTGTAGAATTACAAGAGAACATATTTGGGGCAGTTTTTTATTTTTGGTCTTTTCGGCATCGAAGGCCATTCAGACTTATTCAATAAATTATATAAATTTATAAACATACGTATATATATATATATATATAATATATTTATCCGTTCATATTTATTTATATTAATTGGTAATCAATATTATTTAAATGAATTTTATCGTTCAGGTTTTGAACCGAGCCAGTGACTCTTGATTCATAGAGCTTTATCTCTGTTCTAAAGTACAGGGCAGTTAATGCATTTATACCCAAATTTTTTTATTACATTAAATGGCTGGATATCTACACGGGATACTCGTGTTTGTTAGGGTTTGACAGTTTCTACTATTCATTTCAAAAACATTAGCTCCTAACTCCAGGTGAAATGAGAGCTGTTGGAAGTGGAAAGAAGGACGGGTAATGTTTTTTATCTCACTAGTAGAGTTTGGCTGCTTTCGGACTTTAAGAATAGTGTGTGCGCATGACATACACATTTGGATCCTACTCTACAAATTTTAAAAAGTTTCAAAAAATTTAAAATCTTTTTGTACACAAATTTTCCAATAAAATTCTTTGATTTATTGAATTTTTTGCATAATTACAATACTTTCTACATTTAAAAATTTTGAACAATGAATAATTTTTTTCAAAAAGATGTTATAACAAATGAGATTCATCTATATAAATTTTTCACATTAATATTTAAAAAAATTCTTTATTAATATAAAAATTTTTAATTAATTCAAAATTACTAGTTTGATTGGAAAGGGATTTAAAACGATTTCAGGTAGAAATTTAGGCAAGGCGAACTAAAACGATTGAGCTTAATTGAATGTCGAGCGAGTGAGAGAGAGAGAGAGAGAGAGAAAGGAAAGAGAACCTGTAGGCAATCTCAATAGAGGAAGGGAGTGGGAGCACTTAGGGATGGGTGGATGGGAGAGCTCTCGCCATACAAACACTCCGTGGGTGCTAAACGAGAAATCAATGCAAGTTTTCCAATTAAACCAAAAGAGAATGCGTGACGGACAAACAAAACTTCAAGACTTCGGACTTTACAAAAGTTTTTTTTTTAAATAATATATTAATATATGATAAACTCTAATTTGTTAGGTGCAGGATATGTAAGAGAGGACGAAATTTTTTTTAAATTCTCTCTTAACGAGATTATAAAATTGAAATATGTGGGTTTGTAGACGTTTTATTTTTGACGTAAATATTTTTTTCGGCATTGGTAGCCAATATAATTTAAATAAATTGTTTCGCTCAAAACGGGATGCTTAGATAATAAAGCAAGAACTTTATACCTGCTCTAAGGCAGCGATTTTTAATAGGCGACCTCCTCAGATCCGCCATCTCCTTCCAGAGGATCCGGGAAGCCATTTGGTAGACAATAAAACGAATAATTGATACTTTTTAGACTTGAGACTTTATATTCAAAAAAATTTGAAATCAGACAAAAATAAATTGGAAAGGGGGTAAAGAAACTACCTGCGTCTAACACTTTTGGCACCTTTATAACACTAATATATAGGTAAAGTTATAGTCTACTATGGAAAAATAATTCTAATAAATGTGACTTAAAGCAGGTTACAAAAGTTTCTCTATTTTATTTAAAATATTAAGGAGCTTTGTCTATTGACGTTGTAACATTTTTGGTCATAAAAAACCCCATTTTATTTAAAAATACACTATAAAGAGAATAAATAAAATTGCTGAATATATTTGGCTAATTGGAATTAAAAAATAATTATAATTACAACTCTTTTTTAATTAACAGGCTTTTGAAATATAAGATATTTATTTTTGTTTTTGAATAAAATTATTGCTTATTGTTTTTATTTGGAAATTTCCACAAAAGTCTCAACTATACATATCCAAGAACGACCAGCATCATGATTCTTTTCACTATTATTTTAAAGGAAATGACGTCATTTATTATACATAAAAAGGAATACTAGCAAATTTTTAATTTAAAAAAATACTAGTTTGTTAGTATTTATTTATTTTTTTTTATTAATTATCGTCTAATATACTGTTTGTGCATAACTTGTTGGTTCTAATTGTCAAAACTTCTCCCCTTTCATAAACTATTTAAAAGAAAGAAAAAAGAAAAAAATACCTTAAATATTTATACAGCTAAATTACTATAAGTAAATTAGCACTTTTACTTTCCTAGTTTGATTAAACATATCTTTACAAAATAAATTATTTATTGATACAAGGAATTCTAGTATAAATCTCCATATAAATGGAATTCTTACTGTCTCTCGCCTAACGGGAACGGTAAACCGTATTTGAGATTAGTTGAGTTTGAAGACAAGCAAGAGTATAGTCTAAATTTATTCAAAAGACACACACCATCCGGAATAGGGTAATATTTTATTAAACGGATCACATATCGTCAATGCGGATCTCATTTCGATCAATTTGTCCAATTAGATCTCAGTAATAATTAATGACAAACATTTTGAATCCGATTACCTTGTGTTTGATAAGTTTAATAAATTTGACCACACCTAGTCATAAAAATCTTGTATGAAACACTTTGAACGACAGAAATATTAATGAGTCCCTAAAAGTTTTGCTCCTTCCATTAAATACAACCATAGTTTGCAAAAAAAATTCATGCTTCTCCTAAAAGGAGAAATCTAAACTGTCCCATTCACTTTCAAACCGATCGTACTGTTTAAAGTTGAACCCATACTCTTATCAATCAGATCGGTTGATAACTCGCAATCAGGTAGGAAGTTTGATCCTTAGTACTTAAAACTTTAAACGATTCTTCCAACCAATTGCTCTAACTCATATGTTCCCACCCAATTTCAAACTTATATAAATATAGAGCTGGTATCAAATGAATTTGCCACGTACAGTCCTCACTATCAAACACCGAAAATATCCGAACTTGTTACTATGGTAAAAAATATCCCACTTTCAACAGTCCTCACTTATAGTGGAGTTAGGAGATAATGTTTTTTGAATGAATAGTACAAACTGTCAAACTATTTGAACAAACCACTGTACCACAATCATTTAGTACTTGCTCTACAAAGGTTTGTACGACCGGTTTGAAAGTGAATGAGCTGCTTCATTTATCAAATATTTTTTTGCGTTACGGATATGAACATTTGACTCTATCTATATATCTTTTATGAGATGCATAAATTTTTTAATTTTTTTTGCTCAACTCAAATCACTTATGTATTTTTTGATTAATTCTTCCTTAACTACTCTAGAGCAAAATTTTCCTAAAAATTAACAGCCCATGTCTGATTAGTGAAGCTTATAAACAATTATTCAAAAATCCATTAGAGTGAGTGAATTGGTCATTTGGGTTGCCTACCTTCTAGCAACCAAACACGAACCACTTAATGACCCTTAATGTGAATGCCCAGTCTTAGTTTATTCTTTATATTAAATTATAAGCGAATTTAATTTCTCATTAAAAAGCATTCCTTAATTTCAGAAGTCACACCTTAAAATTGGAAATACCCTTTTTAAGTTTAAATAAAAGCAAGTTAACTCATCTGGAAATCTTCAAAAATATTTCTGTGTCGTTCATTCATTTTCTCCTTTATAACTCTTAAAGGACTTTAGTGAACTAAATTAATGCTTTACTTAATTATATAAATTAATATTTTCCATTAACTTAATTGGGTTTCAGTAAGCCAGCGTTCTTAAGATTAACATCCATTCAATGTATTGAATGTTTTTGAATATTATCGGAGACAAAACTAATTAGACCATATTATACTAGTCTTAACGATAGAGTATAGCTACTAATATAATTTTTTTTAACTTAACAAAATATATTATTATGTTTATTAAACTTTCTTATTAAATAGGATAAGAGAAAGTTTTGTAATTCATATCAATTTATTCAATCATACATCATTCATTATTTTTATTTTGATGATGAGATAAGTCAAAAAACAAATTACCGTACCTGAAGGGTAAACAAAAAGCCTTAGAAAACTTTATTTAAGTGAGTATATAGCTAGAGTAACGTTGAAGGTGAGAAAGGAAAGTATTAGCAGCATTATTTTTTCTTTTTATTTAATATGAATACTTCTAAGCTAAATTTCAATTATATCATATGATATAAGATATCCAAAAGATATGTATATATATTTATAAATAAATCTTCTTGATTATAAATAATTGAAATATTAGCTTATATGATACACTATTAACATGTAATTTTGAGATGAGATCAGAATATTTCAATATTATTTATAATTAAGTATATATATAGGGAGAGAGAAAGAAAAAAAGAAAAAGTGAGAAATCAGGCCAACTTCGTTTATTCGAGAAAAAAGGGCGATGTTTCGGTCTTTAGATTGGAACCATCCTCAGGCTCCTTTATGATTCACACAGTTAAAAATTTGTTTCTCATAAGGCATGAGGTGTTCCACCTAAGACGGCTTGGGAATGTTTTTTGTATTGATTCCAACATATATTTTTTATATAATTATAATTATCTTATTTATATTTTGAAAACTCTAGAGCTTTGAAGATGGTTTTGAACAAAACCAAAAGGGGCATAATAAATAAAAATAGCTGCTAATATTTTATTTTACAAATTAATATTAATTTCTCAGATTAAAATTACTTTTATAGGTATTTCTTTATCCCTCAAATAGTACCTTTAATATTCTTAAAATACCTTTCTATTATTTTGTTTATTATTAACATAGTGTTTTTATTAAATTTTTTTAATTTTATTTTTCATTTCTTTGAAAAAAAAATTTCAAAAATTCGGTATCTTCTTACTTATATGCACTGTAATATGTAATTTTTTTTATTAACACTGCTATTCCCCTCTCCCCTGCTAAAGGTGATATACATTGCAATGTTGGTTAGTCTAGACTCCAGGCAATCAGGAGCCAATAAGGCGTGGATTGGCCACCTTCAATGACGTCATAAAACCGCTCAATTTCAAATTTTTTATAAACCAATTTTTTCCGACTTTTTAATTTTTTCATCCTTCGCAACAAATCTTTATCCTTTTTGGTATTACTATTTTTATTCTTAATATATTTTAACCTCATTTTAATAAGAAAAAATGAAAGGTTTTAAATTTACCATATCAGGGTTGAAAATATCTTCTTAGCTTTGCCATTGATACATAATAAAAAAATTAAGAATTAAGAATATGTCAAATTATTTTATCCGTAGTTTTTGACCTAGTTTCTATTCCAGTCCAGTGGCTAAAACGATGCATTTTTTATTTTGGGAGCAAAACTAGGAGAAACATAACTTGCTTACTTGTGTATATAAAGCTTGTCCCAAAATAAATGAAAAACAAGCCGACGACCATAAATGGCTGCTTGCATATAAACGAAGGAACGGGTGAAGGACAAACATGTTTCTGAAGAGGTGAACATAATGCTAAGCGTATAAAAAATTCAACAGGTGCTTAGAGATCGTGGTCTCAATTTCTTCCGTCATTTCTAGCCTGATGTACTTTTGGCCAGATGAATTTCATACGCGTCGTCCGAACTTAATTTTTTATCTTCAATTTTTAAATCAAATTCTTAAGTAGAATAATTAATTCAAATGATATGTTTTTATTAGATTATATTTATGTCTACTGAAATATGGGGAAGGGAATATTATCACTAAAACAATAATACAAATTTAATGAATATCAGAAGTAAGGTCCTGAATGAAATAAATCATTATTTATCAATCATAGGTGGAATATCGGACTTGACAGGAGCCTTTTGAAACTGAATTTCCTTGACTTAAAAAAATATTTTTTAATTAATTAATTTATTTCCTTTTTTTGTGAAATAAGCTGCCTCAAATATTTTATTTATTTATTTTTTATTCTAGTCATTAATTCCCTCGAATTGACTTCTGTGTTAGATTCAGTGTATGCTAATTTTTCTTCAACTTGTATATCTGATTAGTCACTATTGTGCCCTTTTGTTAGCTGAATAGTCCTAATAATAAGAATAATAATAATAATGAACGCTTACAGAGCCTTAAGAAAAAAAAACTTTTATAGGCCATAAAAATATTATCACCTCTGACCTGGCTGCATTATTATTGATTATAATTTATTTCGTATAGACACACCCTCCCCCTTGGCCGAGAGGTTAAAGATATTGACCTTGTCACCTTCATGGCTAAGGGGTGTGGGTTCGGATCCCAGGCAGTTCGAAGAAAATTTATTTAAATCAAATGAATATCAATGGATATAAATAAATATGCCTGGGCCGTAAAAATATATTATGTATCCTTTAATGTCTATATGATCTCAGATGCCAAAAAGACAAAAAAAAAAGAAAAAACTTTCTTCTACCTTTATACAATATAATTTTTTTTCAAAGAAAAATTGTTCAAAATTAATGAAAAAAATTATATATTATGTCCTTATTTAAGCAATTTAAAAGATATTTTGATATTTCAAGTCTGAACTTGAAATTAATTTAATTAATTACCACATACCATGTGTAATATAAATTCGTTCGTTTTTGCTTACTGGGAGGTAGGCAACCTAAATAACTAACTAGGTCATTGATTTTTAGATTAATCTCTCCAAAACTCCTCTAGGCGCATCATTCTCTTGTGCAGTTGTTAATTTTTAGTGAGATTTAATAGATGCACACTCGATAGCAGCTTTGCAGCAATTAATCGGAGAAGC
>JAAAKE020042112.1:0-26583 GCA_010014785.2 Anisolabis maritima
AGGAATATCACAATAATTCTGGAAAATTATGTATATAAAGTTACCCTATCTATACATAAATTATATTAAAATAAGGGCCATTAAATAATTTAATAAAATTATTAATAGAAATTTTCTTTCTTAAATTTACTTTTTGCTTTATAAAATTAAAATTATATTCTAATTTATATATATTTGATAAATTATTATAATAAGAAATAAAAATAAAATAAAGAGATTTAAGAGAATTCGGTTCATAGAACATGATAATATTCAGGTCGATGTTTCCCAAAAGGGGAAAGTATCAAAATTTCCTGACAATAGTTGATTATAATTAGAACATGAAGGAATATCAAATGTAAAATACTAATACTATTATTTGTATTGTGAAATAATCTTATTATTTTCTGAAGAATTCCCAGTTTTTAACGAAATATAAATAAAGAAATTTATTTTGTTATTATTATTGAAAAAATAAGGACAAAATGATAAAATATATTCCATATTAAAAAAATAATAGAGCGAAATTAGCATAATGAAAATTATTTTTATAAATATAAGAATAATTAAAAAATAAAAAGCGTTAATTAAAAAAATTAGTGTAGTGAAAGGGAAGAGTTTCTCACTTGTATGATAGATTAATTAATATATAATGATGATAAACCAAGAATTTCGGGATTTTTATATTGATTTTATGAGATCAGGTTCTCAAATCTCATACATATAACATAATCATATACTTTATGATAAATGAAAAGTTTAAAAAAAAATATGACTACCTGGCAAACAATTAAAGTACTATCATTTTGTAGAGAGCGAGCGCCTGCCAATAATAAATATATGCTCAAACTTTGATGGCCCAACTCAAAAGAAATTCGGACAAATATTGTTTTTATAAAACAATATTCACTAAGACTGAAAATGTGAAATAAAATTTAGCCCAGGTGAATTGTTTACTTGTTTATTTTCTTTTCCAAATTATGACTTGAATGCTGTTAGAGAGCCCCCAAATTTCCATTTGTTCTTAAATTCACATTCTTTAACATGTGATCTTTTAATTATTCTCTTGGTAATGACGTTTATGCAGGATGTAGTGGACAGATTTTTCCCCTCCTTTGAATGTTTATTTTGAGTTTGGGTTATTCACTTCTCAATAATTCCATCTAATTTTATCTTCATCATCTCGTGATTCAGAATTTTTGCATCCAAATATTTGGCACTAAAAATTTGAATAGTGCAAAAAAATACACCTGATATGTTGCGTTTGGTGAAAAAAGAACATAAGGTATTTAAGAGGTTTATAACTTGACACTTATGAATATTTACAAGATAATAAACAATAAATAATATTTATGACGTGACAGGATAGGTTCAATATATTTACGACTTGAGTTCGAAAATGTAAAAATAGAGAAAAAATATTAAAAGGTTGCTTTTTAAAAGGGAATTCTTTACGTGTCGAAGAATAATGAGGGCTGACTTTCTCAAACAATGTATATTCAATCTAAAGTAAAATTTAAAAAACTAATAAATCAAAATTTGGTTAAGAATGATTTCTATAGAGAAAAAAAGTGTTACAAACATTTATTTATGTTCATCATTTAAAAATAATTTGGTCGTCCCTCAATTTTAGTTTGCATTCTAGAAAATTCTAATTAACTTAAGTATATACATTTTTAGCTAAAATTCAGCTAATTTCTTTTCAAATATGTATCAAAATTAGAGTAAGAGATTTCATAGCTGATAGTCCTATTAATTAATATAAAAAATTCTAAAGAGATAAAAATAAGTACGTCTTGAAAAATAAAAATTCCGTAAAAATTCTACTTTTGAAATAATAATTTTTTATCCAAATGAACTTTATTTCTAATGATTTTACTCGGAAAATAATCTTCAATTTTTTTTATTTTTTCTCGATGAGGAAGTATAATCAAATATAAACCATCTCCTTTTTACACAAGGAGCTGTAAAAAATTCTAGAGTCTAATTTTGATTTCCAGTATCTGTGAAGGAAGCAAAAGGTTTTTCTGATCTATTGTCTTAATTGCCAAAAATGACATAGGCGTAAATGGCAAGAAAACATAAATCGTAAAGGTGTTTTATTGTTTATTAAAAATGAATGATCATTTCCAAATGTAAGATGTAACAATTATTTTTGCCCATGAGTAGGTATATAAGTGTT
Source organism: Anisolabis maritima (assembly GCA_010014785.2). Lineage (NCBI taxonomy): Eukaryota > Metazoa > Arthropoda > Insecta > Dermaptera > Anisolabididae > Anisolabis > Anisolabis maritima. The sequence continues at coordinate 2,162 of JAAAKE020042112.1, forward strand.
TGACTATTAGGGAAGCTCAATCTGACAAATTAAACAGAAGTGGTTGTACCAAGTAATTTTGTGCTTAATATACGATCTCGACAAAATCTAAGCTACCTAAATGAAGCTTCCTCCTTCCTAGCCCACTCTCGAATAGAATAGTCTGGACCGTGAGAGTCTGGGCGAGTGGTGGGGGGATATTTTAAACGGAAGTCCACATCTCATTCCCAAGATCTCATTCATTCTCATATGAAAGTAAAAAAAAAGTTTTGAACAATGCTTGGTTTGAATTTTTAAATATTTTTTAAAAAGTTGTAAATTGGTCAAAACAAATATTTATAAAATGTTAATATACAAATATACTAAGTTCTCTATAAAAATTAAAGAAATGATCTTTATATAAATTTTTTTCCGAGATTCGGGATCGCCATAAAAAAATTGATGAGTCACCGAGACAGAAAACAATTTAAGATGAGGGTGGCATAGAGGGAGAAGAAATCCAAGTTCTTAGATCAGGATGTCCACTTGGTCTCCCTGAAATGCTTATTCTAATTCATCTTTATAAGAATAATTTTTTAATAATAAAATGGCAAATTGCAAGACTTGTCTTCTTTTTAATTTACAGTTATGAATTTATTAAGGCTTGACAGGAAAAATGGAATTAATTTTTAAAAAATCACATGTATTGGAAAAATGTAAAAAAATTTTTTGCAATAAGAGAAAATTGGAAACTACACTAAGGTGCACTTCGACAAATTTCTTTTATTTGTCTCTTTGGGTGGGTGTGTTTCGGGGGATATGCACTGCCTATAATAAGGGCAAAAGTCGTTAAAATAAAGTTTCTGTCTCCAGCACTTGTCATTAATATTGAATTTACAGTACATACTGTAAATCTCAAGAGTTGGGCAGGATGACCTTGAAAAATAAATAAACAAATACATATTGTGTAAAAAGAAGATCGTATTTTGGGAGAGTTAAAATTTTCCAGCATTCATCATAGAGAAATATTTCAATTTAAAAAATAATGAAAAGTGTAAAATTTTCTCAATTTTAACCTGTACCTCCTAGGCTATAATATAAAGGCAGGTTATTTTATTGGGGAAGCGGAGAAGTTGGTGGCCATTTTTAATCCCATTTAAACTTTCACCCCTCTTTGGAACAGGGTACAATTGACTAAAAGGGTTAAAATTTTAAATGTTTCATTATTTTTTAAATTTAAAGAGTTCTCTATAAGGTGAAATAATTTTCTAAGGTCTTATGTTCTGCTCCCCTGATGCGGCGTCTAATCTGACGGTCGGAGATCTGCCTGATCTGATCGGTACCTTATTATTATTATTTTTGTTGTTGTTATTGTTATTATTAGAATGACCTAAAATTTGCATTTTCAGTTCATTCTCTTGAGCTTCTCACTTATTTACATAGGAAGATCGAGCGACGAATTGATTTCTAATATGGAAATCCGGATTCAAATCTCTTGGCTTTGAAATGTGTATTATTTGTAATTTCTTTGGTTGATTGAAAGTTGGTTCTATGTAAGATCCAAGGCAAAAAGCGAATAGACGTTTCGGATCATCTTTAATATCCCATCACTCATTTATTTATTTTTCATTCAATAGTGTAGGTCCAGAGTGTTTTGGTTTAAATAATATTATAAATATACGAACAAAGACAAGTGTTTAGAATGGCTTATATTAAGGCTGTCAAAGCTACTTTTTATTCAAAGAGATCAAAAAATTTTTACTATTAAATTCTTCATCAGACGCTCGATTATTTTATAGGTATTATTAAAAACCAATCCAATAATTAAAATTTTTAAAATTTTTTTCTCAAGATGAGATAAGAGAAAATAATATTCATTATCTATATATACAAGATGAAAAATAAAAATTCATTTATACAAGATAATTAAAAAATAAGCATTTGTATTTATCTATCACTAATTTGGAATTTAGACCGTTAAACGGTATATGGATATTCAAACAAGCCCTTTTATGGAAAAAATTTTTTATATAAATTCCAGCGTGTCTATAAAAAAATTCATATTCTATACTAATGATAATAAATTTATTCATTTTTTTAATCTAGGAGGCAATATTGAAATTTAAAGGAGACCGCAAATAGTTTGAAAAATACAAAATTTTACTTAAAAATTACATTTAAATTGCTTTTATTTATAAATATTTTGCTTTTTAGAAAATTTGATCATTTGCCTAAAATCTCAAACCTCATCTACAGAATAAAATTCTTCCCCAATTTTTAAATGTATGTTATTTTGTTTTTGAAAATATTAAGAAAATTTTATAATTTTCGTGTTTTTACTTTCATAAGTGGGCATAAAAAATTTTCATACCATTTCTAAAGACAACAATATCACACTTTTAAAAATTGGGTGGAGGGAGATTTTATTTTAGTCATAGTGATATATAAAATGTTATTGCATGTTAATTAAAGTGAACCCACTAATAGCAAATGTGGGATTTAACTCTAATGCAGTTTTTGGAGGAATTTTTAAAAAATTTTCTAAGTAGTAAATAAGTTTCATCGATTGATGAATTTATTAAAATGGCGTAAAACTAAAATTAACCTTTGAAAAAATATATTATATACATAAATTCCCTTATATAATAGATTGGTAAGCAAGATATGATATTTGAGTCGATAATGGGAATTTTTTTTTTGAATTAGCGAGTTTCAATGCTGAGGTCACAAACAAATATTTTTTAAATCTTTTGTAAATCAAAAATTTCATAATTTTCAAAAAATAAAGTGTTGATCAACAGTTCATGGATACAGTAGATGGATACTTAGTAAAATTATCACAAAAAAATATGAAAAGTTATGAGATAAATAACATCTGTCCTCAGAATTATTAAGTGCATTTTTTTTAAAGGGAAGCTAAATCGCAAATTTTATCGGATTTGCTATCAGAAACAAGAAAATTTTTTAAAGAGACATACTATTCAAAAGGTCATTTAATTGCAAAAAGTTGTCAAAAATTTTACGATGTTCAAGTTTTAAGGGCTTTCTCACACCTTCACTATATCTTACCAAGGTCATTTTAATATAACAAAGTTTGGAATTTCGAATAAATTAACAATAACTATTTAAAAATGACTCAGAGAATTTCAAAAAAATATTTTTTAATATAAAGAATTCAATTTCTCTGCAAATTGGAAATGATATTTGTTTAGAAATAAATGAATCAAATTGCTCAAGTGATTGCATTGCATATTAAGTAGGATGCATTATGACAACTCCTCTGTCCATCAGCCTTTTGGACAAATTGAGGTCGTTTCTGCTTTCTCCTAACTCAATAACATCGAGGCATTTTGTTCTCTCCTACAACTCACCTCATTCTTTAACGGTTTTTTTTTTTAAGTTAAAGTAACATTCCTTAGTTTTGGTTGGATTTTATTTAATAATAACTAAAGAGATTTCACTACGAAACCTTGGAGTCTAATTAATATTTTCCCCAATGGTCCGTTCTAAAATAAAAAAATAAATAAAGACGATGAAGGAAATTTGGATTTGGTACTTAGGAATAAAAAAAATGTTAATTTTAGAGAAATTCCCCAAAACAAAAGCATACCTTGAAATAAAAAGTAATAAGTAATTAATTTATATTCAAAACCATGTGTTATTAATAATAAATTTTATTTCGAGGGAAAAATTTAATTAAATGAAATCAATTAAAAATTTTAAAACATGAATAAACAAATTAATTAATTAATTTTGTTAATAATTTATTTGTAATGACATAAGATGCTCCAGAAAAAACGCAAGGTTATTATTTTAAAAATCTTAAAGTGACCCTGGCGCATTTTTGTTTTGATGATTGGATGCATTTTTTTATATAATTACTTGAAAATTAAATTAGAATATTAAAAACTATATACTATATTTAACACATAGTTGATGTGTATAAAAATATATGTAATATCAATAATAATCAAATGAAAAAGTATAAATTTCTATAATTGAAAAGCATATTATCGAAAATGCATTATGTTAGGGTAACAAGATAATTAAGAGCGTTTAAAAGATTTCAAAAACGAAAAGTATAATATTAACCATAGGATATTTTGATAATTAATAAATAAATACTCACCACCACCAGGAATGAAGAAATCCCGGAGGTTCTCCTAATGTGATGTTTTTCTCCCATCGAATCTAGAAAAAACAAAAGAAAATATTAATAACGAATGAATGATATTTAAAAATATTTCCAAATGTAGGATTTAGCGTAGCTTGCTTGAAAAGAATGTGTCTAGTTTTTTTTTGCTATTTTCATGTATAAAAGATTTTTTTTAATTAGAAAAGGTGGATGCTTCTTAAATATGGGGACATGTATATTTAATTTTTAATTTTAACAAAATGGTAATAATATATAATGAAAATCTGGACAAAAATTTTTCAAATTTTTTCTGATACGCTAGATTTGAAATTTTATATATATGCCCAGTTCAGATGACAATACATTATATTAAAACAATGCAAAAATCAACCTATTTACACGAGTACTTCATTTGAAGTTCAAACCCCTAAAATCAAAATATCTCTATTAACAGTGAAATAATTCCCGTATACAAAATTGTTCTATTCATCTTTTTGAACAACTTGTTTGAAAAAAATTGTATCTTTTATAACTAACCTATTTAAAGGGAAATAAAAAAATCATAAATTAGCATTGCCTCGCTTTTAATTTATACTTACGGTGAAAAAACTAATATATAGGATTGAAAAATATTTAAAAAATAATAAAAAAAAAAACGCTTTTATTTAAAATGCACTAAAAAGAGGAAAATAACTTTATAAAAGCGTGGCGCTTTTTTAATGAATTAAAATATTTAGGAGACTACATTTAGAAGCGAAATAAGAAGGATGTTCAACTTGTAATCTATTTAACCATATATAATTCAGAAGCTGCTCATAGATAAGATTTTTTATAAAAAAATTTCTAATACTAATTATTATTCTTTGAAAGAAAAATGAAGTAACTACCTCAATCGCATAAAATAATATTATAAATCCAATTTTAAAATTTGATAATGGCAGGCAATTTGTAACAAGTGTCAATTGAAAGCTAAGCTTTTTTAATGATTTTAAAAACATGGAAATTCTTTCATTATTTTTATTTAATAACGTTTGGCCTTGGCTAAGAATGTCTTCAAGCCAGTCCGAGGTTTTCATTGAATAGCATATTAATAAATGCATAACTATTACAATTAAACATTTGTTAAAAAATTTTTAAATAAATATGATTATTAAAAAAAAATTTATTTATAAGTTGAAATAAAAAATTTTAAAATATTTTCTGATACAAACTCGGTTTTTGATTGACGCAAACAAACGGTCAATTTGGCCATTTATTTGGGAGCACTCAAGAAAAAAAGGGTCAATATCACCGATGGTAAAATTATTGCAATCACAAAAGGAGTCTCTTTTAATTTAAATAAAAGAGCCTATTAGTTCAGACATCTTAGATGGATAATTAGTGGCAAAATATTCCTACAAAGATGACATTCTCACAACATTTCTTTCCAACCATCTTCTTTCAGTCCATCATTTTGGTGAACGACTAAATAAACTGTTTACTTGTTGGTTTTTAGAGAGCTATCTCTATTGTTCTCCTTCGATTAATTAATAAATAATAATGCTAAAATTAAGCATTTTATGGATGATGATTAATTGTAGAAAAGTAGGTGTTTTATAATTTTTTTAATTAAAAATAAAAATATCTTGCGTGATTAAACGCACATCACACAACTTTCTCTTAATTAAGGTAAAGAAAGCTGAGTGATGTGCTGTGTCAGGCCCCTTAGGTAATTTTATCCCAATTTAATTGATTTCATTAGAGTAGCAGCAAAAGATTACATTAGTAAAGTGGTCCCCAAACAATTTTTTTTGGAGAGTGGGGGCGGGGATAAGGGTTAATACATTTCAAAAATCATCTAATAAATAATTATTTTATGAATTTTAATCAAAATTTTAAGAAAATAGAATACAACTAAAAAAAGTACTACAGTAAAGTTCTAGTATCCGTTGGCCGATTTTAATGAAAAGGTTCGAGGTGCAAGCGACGAGGGTATCTTGCTTAAATATAAAATTGAGCCTTTTGTTCATCATGGATCTTGTTCATACACAGAGAGCCAATTTTGCGAGATCTATTTAACTTTCTGTTACCTATTTAAGAAGAATGAAAAAATATTGCGATCGCTAAAAATCGATGCTGAGATTTTTTGGACTCATGGGACCTCAAAACGTGAATTTCCGTTGAAATTTCGGCATCATTTTTTTTTGCGATCGCAATACTTTCTTACTATATATTACATATATACGTAAGAGAATATCAAAATTAAGATCTTAAATGATTTTAATAGAGATAATCTAAAAATTTTAATCTTAAAGAAAATAAATAAACATGTCGTTTGTTTATTTATAAATTAAATATTCAGGTAGTTTTAGTTTTAATGAACAAAATATGAAAATTTAATTTTATAAATATTTTAGTGATTTATTATAATTTGACTCAATATGAGTTATAGCATAAGTAAATTTAAATTAGATTTTTCTAAAACATGTTGAAATAATTCCTCTTCTTTACTTGTTTGAAAATCTACCAAATCAAATCAATACATAATTTTTCCAAAAAAAGCATTTTTTGCGTATTGTTACGTTATGTTATGGAGCCCAGAGATGTCATTTTGAACAGGAGAATATTTGTCCTCACCCAGGTACCCTTTGGGTCCCTTTTGAAGATTTAGGAAACAATTGGCCTCCCCCTTTACCCAAGGCTTGTATCATATGAGCATATAAACAAGTTTTCGAGGGGGGGAGGGGAGACCGTCCCAAAATCGGAATACCAGTTTGAAAAGTCTAATGGGAAAAAATAGGAAGTTTTGTAAACTTTTTAAACTGTAACTTTGCCAAATTAGTGTAAAAGATTAAGTTGTTGAAGCATTTGACGCAATTTATAGGCAGAATTTGAGAAAGAGCCGATTAAAGGATAGAGCAACGAGGCTACTCAAAGAAGGGGTCACTCAAAGGTACCAAATGGAATAGGATCTACGCGGAGAGACTGTCCTATCTAGTCCTGCGTACCACCTACGTTTTTGTCCTCGTATATTTTATTTCTTTCTTCAACAGTAAAAAAATAATAATATGACCAAGAGAAGGAACAAGCCGGACCAAAAGCAGACTCTTGATGAGGGGGAAGAAGAGTCGCATTGAAGGACAAAAGAAAAGTCAGTCTTAGCCCCGGATGACATCCATGTATTCACCAGATGTGATCTGAGTGGAAACTAATTGATATAAATACCATGGCTTTATAAATGGAAATTATATACATTTGAATGAGACTAATTTTATAAATATTAATAATATGTCACATAAAAAATTTAGAAAAATAGTAGGCTACTTGAATGTTTTATTTTATCATATGAAATTTTTTAAATTACTCAGTAAGTGGAGGCCTCGACTGATTTTAAAAGACATAAAGACATAAAACGAAAAAAGATAAATAATATACTAATAAAGTATTTCATAATCGAAATTATTACAAATTTTCCCCCACAAAAGATGAATGAAGAAATGTAAGCAATAAACAATAAATTGGCAATTAAATTTAAAAAATATGCATTAATCAGCGTATTGAAACAAAAGTAAAAATAATTTCCATATTATTAATATAAAGAAAGAATAAAAAAAGTATATTTTATATGAATTCAATGAATTAGGGATAATTAGGGAGATGCTTTAAATGCAAATTATTAGTCGATCATCCGCCGCCCTCCCCCTAAATCAAAAATTATTACAAAAAGCAACAAAACTTCAATAAAAACCAGAAAAATGAAAAAAAAAATAAAGTTTAAATGATAATTATTAAAAAAAAAACAACTGTTAGGGCCATATAATACAAAAATTTTAGTTGGGACTTCCCCCCTCCCGCAGCACCAAATTATAATCTTAATTATGTTTTACAAACAATGTGTTGAAAATTATATTATATTTTTATGTTTATTTTTTTAATGCATTCAATTCAATTTTTTTTTTTTTTTGTATTTAGAAAACAATTGCAATTTAGATCTTAAATGTTCTATATATATAATATCCCAAGTAATTTTGAGAAATTAAAATAAATAACAATGATTTAAAAATAAAAAACAATTTAGAGAAAAGAAAGATACTTTTTAGTAAAAAATAAATCTATGCATTTCTAAAAGATGTTTGCCTTAATTTTGTTTTATATAAAGATATTTTTATATAAAATATATTAATTTTCACTAACTAACTACATTTTTCATAAATTTGGCCTTATTGCAAGGAAATAGCAACTTGTTAAAATGATATATAGTTGACTACTTTGCTGGTTAACATTATATCGATTCCCACATGGATCCACATGTTTATTAATTTTTTGGCTTATAGTAAGAAAAATATAATTACAGATTCATAATTAATTTTGTTATCCTTTGAATTTTCTTTTTATATTGTTTTTTTTTTTAGGTCTTTTATAAATTTCATCGATAGATCATAAAGAATAAATGATAGATGAAAGGTATGTACAAAATAATATATTTTATATAGAATGTTTAATATTCTATTCTAATATTTTTTTTTCTTTGTAATAAGGACATTAACCTGTCGGGCATTCTTTACACTTGGCAATTTAAAAAAAAAAAGGAATAATATGTACCGTTAGGTTCGAAAATTCAGGTAGTTTTAGACTTTACTATTTAATAACATTTTTCATTATTTTTAGTTAATGACAAAAAAAAATATTTTTTTGTTTTCAGAAAGAAAAACCGAGATCGTGGTTATTAAGCAAGGCCAACCACTGCTGAACGTCGGATAGGTGACCCGAATAAGGAGATGACAATATATATTATATTTATTAAAACTGGCTTACCAGCCAAATAGACAATACATAAATAAATTTATTCTTTAATCTCTAGTTAAATTGTTGTATTATAATATTTATTTACTTGGTCTAAATCGAGTATAAACAATTATTGTATAAACCTCCCTTTGTATTAATTGATCTTTCCGCTCTTCTAATAAAAATTTCAAACGTGCATTATTTTCTTGTTTTCTGGATATTATTTTAAAAAAATGTTAAATATTACTAAAATATTACTGTATTTTTCTAAAATTTCGAGAAAATTTCATTAACAAAAATATTTTTAAGGTATAATTATTCTAAATTGTCAAATATAAATAAAACATTTTGACTCGTAAATTTTGTTTACGAGGCCTTGGTCTGAGAGTCACCACCAAGAAATGGTTATCATCAAAGTTATCATCCAGGCCTGGGTTAATCATGGGCCATAAATGCCGACTCTCAGCTCGAGCTGGTATACTGGCACCGGCAATGTGCCAGGACTAGCCCCTTTTAAGTACTTTACTAAGGAATATTTTTAAATCTCTTTAATTCAATATTTTTTGGTTTTTTTAGTGATTTTTCATAAACCTCTTTTTACATAAAAAATATAGGAAGAAATTTAAATGAGGAATTGGAAGGTTGAGTGATGTGCTTAGTGTCACAGTTATGTTTTAAGTTCTTTTTATCTTTTAAAAAGATTAAATTAATTATTTAAGACAAAAATCTCTATTAGAATCTTTATCTGTGACCTTCAAAAGAGATTTTTATCTTCATAATCCATAATGTTAAAATTTGCAAATTTTTTTAAGATGCATCTTCCAGGAATAAAAAAATAACATTCAGGATAGAGGATGACCTCTTCCAGAATCAAAAAGACATTTAGAAAATTTATTTTTGTGTGGATAAACCAAAAAGATGATGAAAAGAAATATAATTCATAGTTAAATAGACTATTCAGAATTAAATGGAGTTTCCTTTTCAAGTTCTTTCAATTTATCAAAAAACTCTAAATTTTTGAAATATATATAAAAAGAGAAAATGACATGACGTTTTTAATTAATTTATAATGAACTTATCCAGAAATTTTTCAAAATGAGAAGGAGACTAGCTTATATTTGGTAAAAAAAATAAGAAAGATTTCCTTATTTTGGGTATAATTATCATACCTCTACTTTGAACATAAGAATATATATATACTATACTCTATCGTTTATTTTGGTGGGTATAAAATGGAAATTATTTCTGGGAGGGAGCTCGGGTCTCTTCTTTGTATAGGCCTTTTAATAATGCTCCGCTGTTTACTTTATCTTACCTATATATGGGATATAAAGTGAGAAAGTATTGCTATCGCAAAAAAATTCGAAGTCGAGATTTCAACGGAAAAGGAAATACACGTTTTGAAGTGAGTCTAAAAAAATGGTTCTCGGAAAACGAAATTGATTAAATTGGTATTAAATTGACATTAAAAGGCAACCTAGGGGGCCCGACGAATAAATTTTGGTGTGACAGCACATCACTCAGTTTTCTTACCTTAGGTTAAAGCAAGTTGTGTGATGTGCGTTTAATACATCGGATTTTTTAACTTTGCCTACTAACCGAAGGTGGCAAAAAAAATCAATATTGAACTAATGCTATCAAAATGTGTTTTCAGATTGTCTTTTATGTTTTCTAATTTACGGTCATTTAGTGGCTACATGGATGGCGACCATGAGTTATCCACGTTAAGACTGGCATTTCTCTTTCCTCTATTCAAGTCTCTCTTCAAGCATCTGTCTCGGCAACGGACTGTTTTGATTCAGCCTCATATACTTTTCAATATCGATCTCGAATCAAAGGAATAAGACAAGGGCGATGTAGAAAAAGTTCCCTAATTTATGCATTCGAAAAAGACAAAAAGAGGTTAAGGTTGAGAAGGGAGATTGTGATTGGTCTGAAGTGGATGTAGCACCTTTGGCCATTCAGAGGGATTAAGATCCTGAAAAAGTCCAGTTTCATATCCTCTGTATAATCCCCAAGGAATAGGATACTTCAGATTAAAAAAACGTCACCTGAAAAATGGCTCTCTAAAATTTTAGAAGTTTTTTGATCAAAAATTCAACACGATCCAGAATGATAAGAAGCATAAATATTTACTTGGCCGATAATCTTAATGTGATGTGATTAAAATACATTGTATTAGGTCCCAACAGGTGTTCCCTAAACCTAAAGCCAGTGAAAATATTTTGAGGTTCTATGGAATCCAATTTTTATATTAATTTCCGTGGAAAAATAAGTTTGGGAATTATTGTTTTAGAATAATGTCTTCTCACAAATTCTGAATATACCACTGTTGTCATATTTAGAATAGTTTTGAGGATAAATGTAAAAAAAATATATATAATTTTACAAGTACCTCATATTCAGTGATTATCGTTTTAAAAAAATAATTATTTTTTAATTTCCTCCTTCCACTCGAAATTTGTTTGATTTAATATTGGGGTCCACTTTTTTATTTTTATTAAAGCTGCTTGATGCTGGCACATTGTCCTGAGCTTCTGTGCTGTGATTTTGGTCAATAGTTTTTATGAAAAAGCGAGACCAAAAAATGTACAGAGGGACTGATATGCTATCCGCCTCAAAATTAATTGGACAACCTGTATCTTTTGTTTCGTCTTAATGGATAATTAGAACATAATCGTACATGAAATCCGAAAATACTAAATTTAATAAGAAGTAAACCAATTAAAATTGGATGATTTTGAATTTCATGTAGCTCTCCTAATTTCCCATTAAGATACAAGTTGTTCAATTACTCTCGAAGGGTGATATAGTATATGAGGTTGAGCGTATGGAATCTTTTTTTTTAATAAATTTGAAGAAAAATGAATACTTTTTTTATTTTATATTATTATGTTAAAATTTATAAATATTAAATTTAAGAAAAAAATTATTTAATTTTTTGCCTTATGATAAAATATTTTTTCTAAACTTGATAAATCGAAATCTCCTTCAAAGTAGACAAATGATGTCATTATTGCTCAATGAGTTGCATGTATAACAAATGAAGAAGATTAAAACAAATCAAGAGAGAATAAATAAATAAATAAGCGAGCGTTCATTTCATATACGCTTTTAAAAAGAGTAATTAAAATTACAAATTAACTAAATAATGAATGAGATGATTAATAATTATTAATTATACATATATATAATTAAGTGGTTTTATCATAACCACTTGAGTATAATTCAGCTTCATTATTTATTTATTGTTTTTGATGGTCAATTATATATATAATTTAATATCGTTTAGTAAATATAAATATAAAAAATCTGGAGTGATTAACGCACATCACAACTTTCTTTAACCTAAGGTAAGGAAAGCTGAGTGATGTGCTGTCATACCAGATTTTTTGCGTCGGGCACGTTGGACCATGATGAACCAATACAAGCCATCGCCATCGTTTAGAGGAGAGAGGCTGGCGACAGTCTCCAGTGAGCGCCACCGAAGGTTCAACACTAGAAAATGATTTATTACATATTTTACGATTTTCAATCAATATTGTTAGAGTGATTTAAGAGAAAATCACAAAAAAAAATACAAGAGTAAACTGGGTCCCGAATAATTTTGGGGCGAATATGGGTTAATACATTTCAAAGATTATCTAATAAATAATTGATGTATGGATTTTAAACAAAATCGTTAGAGTGAATTTTGAGAAAATTGAAAAAAAAAACTCGGATTCAGATGCCGAAGACAAAAAATCCTATTAATGTGGAGGAAATGTAAAAGGCCATTAATTTAGGCTAAGAACATCGAATTGCCCCCACCTCCCCATAAGAATCAAATAGCCTTCTTGTGGGGAGTGTACCCCTGAGTGGGAACCATAGCTGGGGGTGTTAAATAAAAATTTGATATTTTTGCAATGGAGTATGAAGACAAATTTTGAAAACTCAAGGGGTGCGGGCAGTTGTATGGGTTAAGAACCAGTGCTCGAGGAAGAGTTGGTCCATAAGTTTTATTTCTGTCGTGAGAGCAGAGCCGTTTTCATGGAGTTCCACATCACTACCATCACAGTTTCTTATCAAAAACTTCCGTCTAATATTATTTCAAAACGTTTTCATAAATATTGAAAAAAAAAATCATATGATAATATAAGTAAAAGTTTAAAAGTAAACATAGGTCTATAAACCAAGTGCGATAGTGAAAAAAATAATTTTATGTCAGTGTAATGAAAGAATATTTTGATTAATGTTATCCTTGGGCATAGGACGAGGGATGGGGCTCAAGCCAATATTCTCGATTATCTATTCAAATAAAGGCAAAATAGATACAATAATTTGGTAGAATTTATTATTAATCTTATCTATTATTTGTCTTAAAAACTGAATAAATTATTTTCAAAATTTATTAGTTTTAAGATAAAATAATTTTAGGTTTACCAAAAGCGACAAATTTTTTGATTAAAAAATTAGAGAATTATTTTATTATTTTAATATTTGATATGAAAGGAAGAGAATTAAAGAGTGAATTCAAAGTGGAATAATTACAAAGAGGCCTTGAATTTTATTTCATAATTTTTTTTATATAATAATACCCTATAATGAAATTAATTATTTAATATATGTACTATGTATATGTTCAATATGTTTTTAGCATTCGATGATGAGGATGAAGTGATCTATTCTTTCAAAAATTTCATATGTATGCTTTGCATATATTTTAAGATATTAATATTATTTTTCTTAAAGTTGAATACACCTCAAATTTAGAAAAATATACAATTAAACGGAATAATATATGGTTGTAATGAATGGGCGATTGGTGGATGCAATGATCAGCGTCCTTTAATCAAATAATGGCTGCCCAATTTTTGTCAAATTAAAAATTATGAATTTTTTAAAAATTTTTTTTAATTTTATTTTTACTTTCTCTTACCTTATATATGAAATATAAAGGGTAGTGAGAAAGTATTGCGATCGAAAAAAAAATCGAAGTCGAGATTTTAACAGAAATGTACGTTTTGAGGCAATTGTGAAAAAAAATCTGGTGTGATAAACGCCATTATACAGCTTTCTCTTAACTAAGGTAAGGAAAGCTTCGTGATGTGTTGTCACACCAGATTTTTTGTGGTAGATAGCCGTTTGCGTTTACCGGGTTACAACATATGATCTAAGTTGCTCTCGCCGATTACCCGATCAATGGCAAAAGACTACATCAGTAAAGAGGGCCCCAAACAATTTTGGGACGGTATATTTCAAAGATCTTCTAATTAATAATTGATATATGAATTTTAATCAAAATCGTTAGAGTGATTTGTCGAAAATCGGAAAATAAAAGAGTACATCAGTAAGTACTAGTACTTTGGCTGATTTTATTGAAAAGCTTCGCGAAGCATGCGACAAAAGTACCTAACTTAAATATAAAATTTAAGCATTGGGAAAGTAGAACCCCATTAAAATTCTAAGGAAGTTATTCTTTTGAGTCAGTTAGTAACAGGTAAGACTGAAGAGAGAGAGATGTTTGGAACAATGTATAAAAAATAATAATCGCTATATTTTTATATAACTATCTCTCTTACTAATTAGTTCAAATTAGTGTTTTTTTGATTCTGAGTTAGCAATATCTAGAAGGGATAAATTTTTTCCCGCTAAGTGTAACTAATTTTTATGATTGTTATATAATTTTATATTAAAAACGAAGATATTCAATATTTTTGTTTTTAATTTTGCCTTCTAGGCACAAACCAAAAAGTAAGCGTAGGAAAATATCTTGACTTATTAGTCTTGTATTATTATTTTTATATTACTAGATAAAGTAATTATAACAACCCAATTTTTCTATTAGTACTTATATATAAACTGGGACAGCATTAAATTATCAGATTTTGAATTATATTTTTGAAAATCTCAATATGCATTGAAATGTCTGAATTTGTAATATAGATAGATAGATAATAGAGAGGAAGGAAACGACGAGTTTGTTCTAGTTTTTGTTTTTATTTATAAAAGCTCTAGAAAAAGAGGTAATCAAGTTATAATGCCATTCCTCTGTAATAAATATTATTTAAGAAGTGACAAAATTTATGGAACTCACTATAAATAAACAATGAGATGAGCTTTTATTTTTGCCCTATTAAACATCGAAATATTTACAACTCTCCGTTGTCCATGAGGATAAAAATAAAATGGACGAAATTTTCGTTGGCATTTACTTTTTGAAAGTGAAAATTTTTTCAAAATTCCAAAGATAGTTACTGAAAAACAAACAAACAAAAAAAAATCCAGTCAGCTATATTATTTAATATATAAATATATGGGCCTCTATTTAATTAAGACATTTGATCCACTTAAAGAGCGGGGTTTTCCCCCTCCACACAAATCATCTTACTTGTTATATATATTTACAATACATATTTGCAATAAAGAATTTACATTTATACAGGTGACGTAGCTTTAATGTATGGGTAAACACAGAGAGCTGGAAACCCAGGAGGGTTCTCTCTGGTAAATAATACAAGAAATAAAAACATTTCAATATTCTAAGACAGAAAATAGAATGGCAACAATTGGAATGAATTACATCAGCAGCCAGAAAATCTCATCTCTCAAAGCCAGAATTATGCTTTTTAAACCGATAATCTTCTATAATTAAACTAAAACAGTCCATAGTATTTTTTTTTTTTTTGTTTATTCTCATTATATAAATCTCATTTTTGTTATAGACTTATTTGTTGCAAGATAAAATGAAATAAATTTAAAAAGACACTTTTCAATATTTTTTAATGATAAAACTTAATCATTTCCTTCAAATATTAGAATATCTATGTAGAATTCAGCCAGTCACACCGGGATATAGATAACCTCTCCGAGTGAAAATGTACTGAGCTTTTGGAGCTAAACTTTGAGAATGCTCAATTAATGAATTGAAGGAAATAATTCATTATTTTTTTAAGAAATTAATTTGTAAGTTTTTAAATTAATATCCATGGTCAATTAATAAAAATGAATAATTTTTAATCTTTAATTTAAAAAAAGGATTGATATTGTAGACTTCTCGATCCTGGACATATCCTAACCATTAAATAAAATTTTTAAAAAACTATCTTGGAAATAGAAGAAAAATTTTAAAATAAATGGATAGTATTTTATTTAAACGTTTCCTCGTTATAGAGATAATACTTATTTGATAATTTTTTTTACTCAGTAATAAGATAAGCTTCATCTTTCTTGTTTATTTTTAATAATACAAAAAAATTAGAAATAAATATTTGTAAAGGGTTTTTATTTAATATAAAAATTTGTTTTAGAAAATGAGATTCAATGCAAATACTCTTTTAAATCAGTAAATCTAACTTTTCATGTGACCATAAAATCTCTAAATATGAACAAATTTATTAACTAAAAAAATCGTTAGAGCGAATTTTGAGAAAATCGAAAAAAGAAAATATGTAAAATACTAAGTACTAGTTAGCAAATTTTATACAAAAGCTGCGAGGAGCAAGCGACAAGAGTCCTGTGTTCCCCTTTTTTATATTATACTACTATATTAGTATATATTACATATATAGGTAAGAAAAAATATAAATTAACTCCACCTACTCCATTTTCTTCGGAATACTTTGAAATGCAAAAAATATTTCTTATAGAGTGGATTTTTTCTCTGACCTAAGTATGTCGATGTTTGTTTAGTGGATTGGTAACGTGGTATTGGTATTTTAAATAAATGTACTTGGACATGAAGGCATGGAGGTCCTGGGTTCAAAGCCTGGTAGACTGCACAATAATCTTACTTTTTTATTAATCAAAAATTTATTTATAAATAAATACTATTTTGAAATATTTAATAGAATAAAAAGGCTTGAATTCTTTATCTAATAAAAGTGGCTTCTAGCTTATCACCTTTGCCCTTGGTCGTAGCTGTCCGGTGGTAATATTTAGTCTGTTTAGTATAAAAGAATCCTAAATTCTCATTATAAGTGTTCAATATTTTTTTTTATTAATATCTAATATACAATGTGGCTAGCTCGTCCTTTTCAGAACAGTGCGCATATGGGGGAGGGATTGAAATATTGAGTGAGAAGTGTATAGAAAGGTGGGCATTGCAAATAGAGATACAGAAGTGAGGTAAGTAAAGATATGTATATAAATAAAAATAATATAAATATAAATAAGAAATATATATATGAAAATAAGTGGATAAATGAAAAAATCTAGTGTGAATAAGAGCTATCCTCGTTGCATGTCTTGTAGTTTTTTAATAATATCGGCCAAAAAGCATTAGTATTTTACTGATATACTTTTTTTTTGTTTTTTTCGATTTTCTCAAAACGACTGTAACGATTTTAAGTAAAATTCATATATCACTTATCTTTTAGATGTTTCTTGAAATGTATACACCCCCCCCCCCCCCTTCAAATTCTTTGGTTCCCACTTTACTCTTGTGGGTTTTTTTTTAGATTTTTTTTCTTTCGATTTTCTCCTATATCACTTTATGATTGTGATTAAATTAGATGTACTTATAATAAATTACATAAAATTTATGATGTATTAATCAATTTCCATCATAGAAAAGAAAGAGAAATGGTTGCCATGGTATAAATATATATATAATTTTTAAATACTCTGTCGTATAATAAACGAGATTTAGTTGCCAATTTAATAATAATTTTTATATTTATTAAATTTGTTTTTATAATTATTATTTTATTTATTGGGCTTAATTTGGAACGGAAAAATTTGTGATATATGATGTGACAGTATTAACCACTTGGGTGTTGATATACTATCGGAAAGAAAAAAAAATGTCGACACAAAAAATCTGCTGTCACACCGAATTTTTTATACGATGGTAGCAAAAATATTTTAATATCAAATAGTTGCTCCGTGATCACTAAGGACCAATCATTAATTTGTCATGATATTTGATTTTTGCGCCCATAGGCGGATTTAAGATCGTGATTTTGCACATATGCGTTATCTTAATTGTTTCCAATTAAGTTGCCCAGCGCTAGAATTTCATTCATAGGCGGTCCGCTGCAGAGCGCCGGAGTCAGCAAAATTTACATTAACTCTTTTAATTACAATATTTAGGTTGGCTTTAATTATACATACATTCTTAATTTGAACTATCGTAAAACACATTTTTTACTTTGGTAAATTCAGATACTTATTGAAAATTGCGGAATGGAATAAGCATGTGAAGACTAAAAATAAGACAAAAGCCTTTTAAAATATTTGTGAGGTGTTTTCAGGTATACAGGATACTACTTCCGACATCAACAAGCACATCTGGACAGAGGGATCTTTACTCTTTTGAATAAGACCCAGATGGGCTGGAATGTTCTTTTCTATTATGAATCTTCTAAAAAGAGTTAATTTTTAACATTTTCCAAGAAATTCTCTTTGTATAAAAGAAAAAATTTCAGCTTTTTGGAAAAGTACAAAGTGAGTGAACAACAGGAATTTTTGAAAAAAAAGAAGGAAGTCTTGTCAAATTTGAAGATGTGGTAGAAATGAGCGGTTGGACAGCCATGAGTAATAGAAAAAAAATCATAAAATTTAGCTATTTGCTTCTTAATGAAAAATATTGACTTTACTTTGGAATATCAAAAAGATATTTAATTTTAAATAAGGTTAATAATAAATATAATATATATATTTACATAATTTATATGAATAACCTACATATCGGGATCATCGGAGCATAATTTGTGAAAATGAGACTTTTCTGACTAAAACGGAGTTTTAGAGACATGGATTCATTAATTTGAAAAAAATCTAGAGGTTTTATGCACCAAAAAATAAGTCTAATATTTATATTCCCTCAAAATACAATTAAATATTTCCAAAATATTTTGAATGAAAAAAATGTAATTATTTAATCAACGTGTGAGATGCCCTTTCCCAAGTAAAAATTGCTTTTCTTCAAAATTACTATATAAAAATATAATAATTTGTAACTTTGCTGACCAGAGATAGGTCAAGTTAATCAGAAGAATCGAAATTGAACTAATTCTATCAAAATGTGTTTTGAGGTCCCCTCAATTTAAATAGTTTTGGAATAATGTGTGCGTCTCTAGTAATTTCTTTCGGCCACGAAAACTTAACAAATAATTATTCAATTGTGTTGAAATTTTGTACATAGTAGTAAATAGACCTATTTGCCGAGATCCCAGGGCAAAAAAACCTTTAGAGGGGCGCTAGTGAATGTACAATATTTTTTCCTAAGATAACAATTTTATATATTCTAAAACTGGACCTTCTCCCGAGTAAAATTATATAACTTGTATCTATATTTATTGCAACTTTGTTAAAAAATTATTTTAAGTTGCATTTGGAGCATTGCAGAAAGCCATTCAGGCAAAATCATGGCAATAAACACAAGTCTTAATCAAATAATAAATGGGAGATTTAAATATATTAGTTAAAATTAATAATTAAAGGTCAAATTATAGATCAAAAAAATATCATTTGAATTAATTAAGGATCTCTCCTATACTATTATTTATAAATAAATGATCGGCAAAGTTTGGATTAGTCCAATCGACTTGTTTTTTAAAGGACTTTTATTTCTATTTTAAAAATGTTTGTTCATAAAATGTGATTTAATTGAAAGAAAGAATATATTTAAAAACTTTAGTATTAATATGGTTATTATAAATAAGTTAATTAATTTGTTTAGAACATAACAACTTAGAGCATTATAAATACTTATTTTGTTAAAAAAAATTCAGGATTAAAGGTTAATAAATGTATATCTCAAGTTGTGTTTAAATTATTAATCAAAAAGAAACTTTAGCAGTGACGTAGTAATTCAAAAATTATGGGAAGGGTGGGGGGGGGGGGTGATCTTAATTTATATAATCTATATATACAGTATTTATAAAGAGGATGGGAGATTGTTTTGATTTTATTTTATTATTTACAAATGCAGGCAAAGCTCCATTAGCCTAAATGAAAGATACATTCATATATTTTTCATATAGCACTAACTCTTTACATTATTTTCATATATAGGTTGCAAGCCGTGCAAGTATGAATATATTAAATTACATATAAATTTAATTGGTCTTAAAGCGACTTGCCAGTGAGGCCCGACCTAACCCTTTCAGTAAAAATTGGCACAGAAGAGGATGCCCTTCGAGCTTTATTGGAGAGTCCATTTCAAAGGCGAATCGATTCAACCTGAAACGACTGGACATATAGGCACGTTCGGTGTTTTGGGAATCTAAAGGCTAAATTATTAATTTTTGAACCAGAAGCTCGAAATAATTGAGCAAATATTTTGGACACTTCCCTTTGCTATCTTCCAGGTCAACCTCAGACAGGTCAGTTCCTCATCTCCCCACCCTCAGCCACCAAGACTTCTGCAAGATGGAGACATGTGACAAGCTTTTCTTAATCGGTAAATGAACCTAACCGCAAAATTTTGAGACCTTTGAAGTTTATTCAAAAGTGCAGGTCAGCTCTGTCATCATCACAGAGCCATAGTGAAAATAGGGAAAAGCCCTGCGCCAATCTAGCTCTCATGCTGATGGAAAGAAAGTTTCCCATTTGTTTCAGCTCTGAAAACCCTGTTGCAAGTTTTCTCCACCTGAAAGTTCCAAGTGAGATGTTTGTGATACGTCAGGCCATCAATTACGGAATCAATTAGTTGTATTATTGTCATTAATGTGTATTTTAAAGATAGTTGTAAACCTAAGTATTTAATTTTTTTCATTAAAGCATATTGACAAATTTAAAAATTTTTAATTTGGAAAATTTTATTGGAGACTAATGGGGGGGGGGCTCAGTCTCTCATCTCCGGCCATTCAGTTCCAGGGCGTGCTAATCTTCTGAAATATGGTCACCTACACACCTACAAACTCGTACCTTTTTACAACTTTTAATTTTTACTAATGAAGACTTTTCTTTAAATTTGTTCAATTTTATTTTTATGCAATCGATTATTAAAAATTTTCTTTTGAATTTATTGATAATTATTAACAAATAATCATATTAAAGAAATATATCAAAAATTGTTTTAAAATTTTATCTTATAAGATGTAATATAGGTATCCTACAAAGTTTTAGGGTCATTCTGGCGCTCATACCTGGTGGATACATGGTTAATGACCACGAGTTTATTGAGCTAAGAATCTTTTATCGCTTTTATATGGTAGCCTTTCCCCCACCCTTCATCAAGCAAGACTCAGTGATGGACCGGCTTGACCTCTCAGTTGCATTTCTAATTTTATATGCCGACTATTCATCACAGGAATAAGGCAAAGGGGATTCAAAGGCTTAGCTTAGTGAAGTGAGCGAGTGGGGTCCTTTTTTTTTTTTTCAATTTAAAAAAATTCATTTTTGTTAAATTTAGAACAAAGCAAATGAAAACTGAATATTTTCAAATTAGAGTCCACAAACATCATTCAAAAAATGTAAAAATGGATGTTCTACAAATTTTAAAGGATTTTAATATTTAAATATGATTTAATTTTTACTTTTTTTTTTAATTTTATATATTACTTATTAAATAAACGATTTTAAGAATTAAGGCAATAAAAAAATTTAATCTTGTGGAATTTTATCATTTGAGAAATTTAGCCTATGTACTGTAATGAATGAATAGTAGCAAAGAGGGGGGGGGGGCAATTTAGAGAAAAGAAAAGTTATAGGCAATTTTTTTATAACAAGTCTAAGAAAAATAAAATCAGAGAATATTATAAATATATTAATTAATAAACTAAACAAATATTTTATTTTATAAGCCAATATATGTTATGCTACTCCTAAATAAAAAATAAATTTTATTTTAAAATAAATAAATTTATCAATCAGATCAAATAGTTCAAGTTAGTAAATTTTTAATATCAATAAGTGGGAAAGAATTTTTTGTATGCAATTGAATAGTAAATATTAGAGGATCGATAATATTTACTATTATAATATTATTGAATTAAGGGGTATAGGAAATGATAATTATAAATAAATAAAGAAAAATATTATATATTTAAAAACTAGCACGTAGGTAGAAAAATATTATCAGGGTGACTTTATTAAGGGATCAAGAGAAGTGCCTGCAGGGTTGAATGGAAAAGTTTTTACTACAAACTAAGTAAAAAACATTGATCAAACGAGAGATGATCTTTTCTACACTTAACTTGAAATTTGGTGTCCAGAAAAAAGCTATCAGAGATCAAATATAGTTATGAAAATAATTTTAAATATAGGAAACATACTTTTTTGGAATATAATTATTTATTTTTAAATAAATTTTATTGAAAATTAAATATAAAACAAAAGGTATTTTTATTCTAATCATTTATTCAAAAATTCATCCATTTGATGAAAAAATCATAAGCAGGGTATTTAATTAAGTTCAAAAGGAAATAATATTTTTAAATAAAATACAATGGGTAGTTTAATTATTAAATATAATTTCTGAAATATATATTTTCAATAGAGCAGCGGCATTTTAATAATATTTTAAGAAAGGCTTTTATAAAGCATCCTTAGAGTTCGTAGGCATGTTATTTGACCTGGGCCTTTGATAAGTGAGGTGAGTAGTTTTGAGTTTGATTATTAAATGATGAATTTTTCAGAATCAAAATTTTAATTTCATATACTTTTAAATTATTTTATAGGTTTTGGAGCCCCTCCCCCTAGTCACTTCTAAAATTTAATTGTTACCTAATATTTAAATTTGAATTTTTAGTGGAAATTAAGATGAACAGAAACTTTACATTAACATACGTTATCAATAGAAAGTGAAATTTTATATCGAAAAATTTTTTAAAGCTTTATATGATTTCTAATTTAATTGTTGATTTCTAAAGAGAATAGAAAGTATTTTATTTATATAATAAAATACTTTTTTTTATAAATTTTAAGTCATATTAGATTTATATATTATTAATAAATTTAAATAAATAATTATATAAGTTTGAAGAATCACATTCTAATACAAAATTTACGATTGTAAAGATGAGTAAAAATACTCGACCATTTCAATAAAATTTTAAAAACAGTTTTTCTAAAACTCTGAAAGATTTAAGATTCCATTCTAAATTTTATACGAGCAGAGAATAAAAAATAGCTAAAAAAAATTTTCTTAAGAATGAAATGTCTAGAAAAGTAATTCGAAATTATAAATAAATTTTAAGAGCAAATTCTCTTGATTTTTGATATTTGCAGTTTCTATTTTTAGGCTTATATACATTTGACTTTGGGTAGAAGAGGCGCGCATGGAGCCTGGAAAACCGGTATTGATTTTTGTATGTAGGCGCAGTTGTATATGAGCATGTGTACATGTGTGTGTGTATTGGTGTGTGTCTGTGATGGTAGTGAATGTGTTTGTATGCGTGGAGTGTTTGTCTGTCCGTCTGTCTGTCTGTGCGTCTGCTTTCCGAAGCTCTCTCTACTCTCTGATGCAATGAACACCAACCGGTCAAGAATAAACTTGCACCCATCTCAGAAATTCTATTATTAGACGAGTTGAAAAAATTCTTATCAAATTTTGCAATCAAATCTACCAACATATGGCTCGCCATTAATTATTAATATATTTAAAAGACATTTTAAAATAAATATATGAACAAATTCGTTCCATTAAAATATATGAAAAAAAAGAAAATATTACTAATAAAAATGTAAAATAAGTAATTACCTCTGAGAGAAATGTTTGCGCCGCTTTCTGTGCCCCAACATGTAGCAAATACTCGTAAACATACAACGCCAATCTAAAATAAAAAATAATGTTAATTAATAAGAAATTTTTGTTTTTAATTTAGATTATTACTGACTTTCTTTAATTAACTATAAACTCAAGAGTTATTTTTATTTATCTTAAGGTGCAAGTTTTTATATTTAAGGTTAGATGAAAATTTCACTTTGAATACTTTCTGATAATATTGATTTCACTAATACTATGATGAATTTATGATTTTACTGAATGTTATATTAAAATTTCGTTTTAAACCTCGGCGCAATTAATTAATCATTTTAAAAAATAAGATGTAACAAATTTTTATTTGTTATTTATATATATTAATTAAATTGTTGTAAGTAATGTATTAATAACATAATCGTAAGTAAAAGAGAAATTTAAAAAACCCGGTAAACAACATACAAGTTTAAAAATTAAAATTTTAAATGACAGGTAATCTAATTTATTTTAGTATTTTTAGTAGTTCTTTTTTTTTTTTATAAATATCAAAAAAAAAAAAAAAAAAAAAAAAACTATATTTATATCAAAAAAAAAGAAAAAAACTTAAAAACACATAATTTTTGAAGTTTTATAAGATTTTGATAAAATTAAAGGGAATTTTGAATTCAATAACTTTGATGTCACAAAAGTTTTCTATGATAGTAGAGATAAGATGTTAACTAATTTAACTTACTTTTCCCTAGCTTGAGCATCTGACGGTACAGTAGAACCTTTTCCTTTGGCGTACATCCTGCTTTGAAGAATTGCACGCGCACACGCACCTCAAACAACCCAGGCAAGTGACCTGGTGACCATGGCAACGTTAACTGTCAAACACAAACGGAGCGCAATCAAAGCCACTTTACTTTTGGAGCGTCCAAAGCCGCACTACTTGGG
>JAAAKE020042223.1:0-49690 GCA_010014785.2 Anisolabis maritima
TCCTATATTAAATTTTAATGTTAATTAAAAACTATACATAAGAAAGTTGATTAATATTAGCATAACTTTAAAGGAAAATGCTGAACTACATTTCATGCTGTCAGGGGAAATCTATTTGACCAGAGGAATTATTGTTATATGTACATTGGGAATGAAAATTTTATCTCATGAATTTCCTACAGAAAAAACATTGCAGTGTAGCAAATTTTGGCAACAAATTAAAAAACAATTTTAGGGCGTTCAGAGACGAACTGGAAAGGAGGAGTTGGTATATTTATAAACTTTTTTTTTATCCTTTTCGTTATCTGAGGCCATATAGACTTCAAACAACTTTAATTATTTATATTGAAAATATTATCCATTGATTGATATACTATAGATTTAAATAAATTTCCATCGAACTCCCTCGAATCCGATGTTTCAGTGTCAATACCTCTAACCTCTCGGGGTGGGGGTTATTTATAAACTTAAAAAATAAAATTAATATATATTATTTGAAAGGTCAATAATAATCGAAAGCAACTAACATGAGTTAATTTTTTATTATAGACCTATCCAAAATATTGATGTTTCAGTCAAAAGAGAAACTACGTCAGAAAAAATTTTTGAAATTGAATTTATTATTAATAATATAGATTACTAAAGGTCACCCTCTTAACAGGGGTTCCTCTTTTGTGTGGCCTTTTTAATTCTTTCTGATAAATTTATATTATATTCTTATTTTGGAGCCTGGATATTAATCAGACAGAAGCCCAAATTTAGAAACAGAAATATTTTAACTTAAAGAGAATTTCATTTTTTATAGAATTTCTTAGATTATTTTCTTAAGTGCTAATTCAATTTATTCTTCCATAGATCTCCTTAACTAAACATTGGATTAAAAATTTTAAGTTGAGAAATTCATTACAACATAGGATTTTAAAATTTTCTTTAAGTTAGGATTTTCAGAATACTGCCCGAAATCTTAAATATATTTTACCCTTCATACTAGATTAAAATAACAAAATTTACAACCTTTTCAGCATTCACATTTTGTTCGAATAATATCCGATTAATCACTGTTGTGCTGAATTCATAATGAATCGGATTATCACTCATTATAAAAGAGTGGAAATGATATTTTCATCGATCACATAATGAGTAAACTTTTAAACTTCATATAAAAGCCTCATACATTTTACATCTTCACTTATTCGACAATTAGGAAATTTAATTAAAATTTTAAAAAGAATCCATTAGAATTGCTAAGTTGGAATATCTGTTCCATAATGGTTTGTCGTTTGACGATGAATTTAAAAAAATAAAAAAAAAAAAAAAGGAGAATATTCTAGGGAATATTTAAGGGTACTTTTGTCTCATAATCATTGAAATCCTATATTTCCGCCCAAGAGATTTTTTTGCATTACAACTTGATTTCATCGACGGAGGGGTCAAGAGGTCGCAAGGTCGTTTCATTTCGATTCGCGTCGCGCTCTTCTCTCCGGCCCTTCACATTGATGCTTTAATATTTCCATCAAATATAACTTTTATAAAATTCGCAAATGTCTACGTGCTTTATTTATTTTACCAAATATTTTACTCCATTATGAAATAAATAAATTCTTGAAAACAAAAATTTACTTTTTCCATTACTAAATACAATACAAACACAAATTTATTCGAGTTTATAACGCGACATGAATTATTAAGTGGCATTCCTTTCTCAATCTGATTGTGAAAATTGTTTTTGAAGTAAATCTAAAAATTCTTCAGATACTTTCTTGGTTTCCTTAGGCGACGAAAGTTTTCTGCAAAAATTTTTGAGATTCTGTTTAGAAATAAAAAAGTAAGAAGAGATAGGGCTTGATTTGTAAATCATTATTAACTCCTGATAGTTTCTCATTATGATTTCATCCTATAATAACATTAGCAACATAAAAACAGTAGCCTTTCCTTAAAAATCGCACATTTTCAAAATAGAGCCCGAGCGAAATTTTCGCTACCATTGTTTCTTTTTTTTCCTTACTAAAAGTCTTTAAACCTTTTTTTTTCGCCCGACCAAATTTTTCTTCAGATTCACTCGCTCTGAGAGGCTTTTTGGAACAGCCCTAGTTCATGGAAGACTAGATCCAAACGCCACTTGTCATCAATAGAATAAATTATTAATATTTTATTTAGTTGAGGTAAATTGTGGAAGTTTATATGTCGTAAAGGGAAAGATGAAAGAACGTGGCAGCTAGATTTATTTTTATAAAAATTGCAAATTGTCCGTCCTTCAGAAATGTTTTTAAGCAAAAAAATAACTTTTTCCATATTAATAATCAATTGGGATTTCGCATTTGGACGGAACATCTAGACCAGGAAAAATTAAGATAACCTACTTAGAAGGACTCAGAGCAATTAGCAAACAACATTCAACAGTATAGGCAAAAAGGAATTTAGCTTGAAGAAAGGCAGGAAAAAAGGGCGAATACGATTAAAGAGTTATGGAAGAAGATGTGATCTGTTTATTTGGAATGGCTTCCCATCACTGATGATGCAAGAACTGACAAAAAAATGTTCACCTTTAATTCCTTCCTTCCTCATCCTTGTTCAAGCAAAAAGAGACTAAAATTATCCCCCTTAAAAGTAATTGGACAATCTGTATCTTTTGTTTCGTCTTAATGCATAATTAGGAAAGTACATGAAATTCAAAATCAAATTTCATAATGTTCTACCTATTATTATATTTATTTTCAGATTTCATCTAGATCTTAAGATGAAACTAAAGATACAGCTTCTCTAATGACTTTTTATATATATATATAGTGAAATTTTCTTAAATTACCTTAATAAGCTAACAGATTTTATATTCATTCAAGAATTGGAAATTATAACAGGATAATTTAAAATCTGTTAGCTTAATAAGCTTACATTCTGAGAACTCCCTAAACATTTTGACCGCATTCACTCTGGAAATGAAAACGAAAGAGGAAAACTCGTGATTGAAAACCAATATAATGCTTTAAATATAAAATATACCAATACATTTGTTTCTTTATAATTGATTTACATGATTTAACGAAATGTCCGACGATTCTCGTAACTAATATTTATACTCAAAATTTGTGGACAGTAGGGTTTTTAAAGAAAAATTATTTTTTCTTACATCCAGTCATTACTATATAATAATGGGGGGTATAACCTTTTTTTACTTGGCGAGCTACTTTTTTTATAAGTTTTTCAGCAAACTACTTTATAGATATATTTAGATTACGTTTCTATGTGATCTGACAACTCAACAACACAGTCAAATTTTTTATATTGAATATATATATATATATCTCAATTTTGGAAAACAAGTTACAAGAAATGCTAGATAAATCAAAAAATGATTGAAATGTAAAAAATTTGTCATTGTTTGGATCATGGAATATTTTTATTGTCAGATTGATATTAAGAAATGACCAATCGTAGACAATCGTTTGTAATTTGGCTTCTTAATTGATATTCTAAAACATTTATATTTGAAAAAGCGATTTTTGACAATGAATGAACGAAATAACCACAGGATTTTTAGATAATTATATTCACTCGAATCGCTCTTTGACTTCCATCGGTTTACTCGGACTTATAAGTAAATTACTGATTATAATGAAAATACATAAAAAATAATAATATATATAGATATATATATAATTATATAAATAACAATAGCAATACATTTGAAGAGAGTTAAAAAATAATTCCAAATAAAGATAAATAAAATATTCTTTTCAGTTTTAATAAGGAGAAATAAATAAGAAATATTCAACTAACCTCTCGATTTCGATGGCAAGTAGAACACTACTGGTATATAAAAATGTTTGAAAATGAAAGAAATGTTTTATTTTTTTCCAATCCCTGGAACACAAAATCTTAAAATTAGTAATAGCATAAAATAAATTTAATTTACATACAAGTGTGGTTGTTACCCTAAAGAAGGATAAGAAGAAAGCAGCTGGAGGATAAATATACTATTAATATATATTGGGTTGACAAGAAAGAAAGTTGCATAAATAGATAGCGTTATAAAAACCGAAATTACTTTCTTACCAACCCAATATATAAGGTAAGGGTAACCAAATATTATTCTCAGGTTCACTCTAGAGTTAGCCCCCCTAGATTGATTAATACATATATTCAACATTATGCGGGAAAGTAAAATTAAATGATATAAAACACACTAGCCTAGTGAAGCTAAACATAGGTGATCCTCATTGTTAGCCATGGCTCTACACCTGATATATTATATTTCTCTTATTCTATTTATATTATATAAAATTAATAATAAAATAAAATGCAAAAATAGGGAGTTATAAAAATTATAAATAATAAGAAAATGAAATGAAATTTCAAATCAAATATCCCTCGTGGTTTGTCTTGCAATAGCCCAGGAGATAGAGGTTAGCTTGCCGGCCTGGGAAACACAAATTTATTTATATTATATTGTCTACCAATCAAAATAAATAAATAGGGACGGAGTCTGAATGGAAAAGACATTATATATATCCCCCGTAGTCGGATTGTGCAGATAGTTATTTTATAATTTCTACTAATATTAAATAAATTATAATATTTGGCAATGATTAAAAAAATCTTTCTATATCATTAATTTTAAATATTAAAATACTTTTAATAATAATATTTCAAATATTTAAATAAATACACAAAGTCACACACCTAGTCAAATAGTATTTATTAAAAAAAAAAAAAAAATCATTATTTATAAATTACAAATTTCAAAAATTATCTTTCTTTAAAATAAAACGAAATTTATTAATAATAATAATAATAATAAAATAATTTTATAAATAAGTTTTAATTTGAGTAGTGGGCACCAAGGTGTTGAATGGCGCCTCTACTAGCTGGTCAAAGAGATGCCTTTGCTTTGTTTACTCAACTCAAAGTGCCTGTCAGTTAAGTGATTTAATTGAAAAATAATATAATTTGAAGGTCAGATATTAAAATTAATAGTTCATTCTAACATTATAATATTAATTAACATTCGCTCTATAAACCATTTGAAATAAATGAGAATATATTTTTAGAAATATTAGTGTGAGTTGAAATAATTTTTTTTTTAACTAAAATTGTTTCTTTGTTTCAGGGAACATTTCATTTTTTTTAGTTGGCCTTATTCAGCCTCACTAAAATATTAATATATTAAAAAATGTTTTCTAAATTTTTTTTAATTTTTAAAATTATATTATTTAAAGAAAGCAAGCTGCATCAGCTTAATGATACATCCCATGGTAAAAGAAAATAAAAATACGATTAATTTGATAATTGATTTTTAATGAAAAAGAGAATTTTATTTCTCTTTAAATTATCAATTGCCAAAACCATACAATTAATAGTATTAAATGGAATTTTGTTTCTAACCAAATGAGATATAACAGAAACACATTTTATAATTTTGGTTTTCAAAAAATTTTAAGAGAAAAACTCTAGAGGTTTTAGATCGCCAATAATTAATAAAGAATTAATGTAAACTTAGAAAAAGGTGGCTTGATGCATTGGCTGTTTTATTTGGAATAGAAAATAGATCAAGAGACAATTATAAATTTCCTGGTCTAAATTTCTAGAATTTTAGTGAGAGTGCAAATTCATTCTATTTTTTTTACATCAAAATTTTTTATATTCTTATTGTAACAAAATTTTTGCTCATTATTAAGGGAAGGGAAATTATATAAATGAGATCTTTATTTAATTAACAAAATATTTGCTTACCAGTAGAAAAAGAAAATAGGAAAGTATATATACCTATATATATATATGTTTTTCTATTTCTAAGTAAATATTTTGTTAATTAAATAATTTCTTAAAGATCTCATTTATATAATTTACTTCATTACAATTTGATTAAGAGCAAAAAGTTTTAACAAGAAAATAAACAAATCCAACTAATTACAGAGAATGGAATCTAAAAATAAATTCACCTTCAACATGATCTTAAACTGTTTCCTTTTTATTTCACATTTAAGCAAAGGAAATAATTAGGGGAAAAAGCCTTTCAATTTTAGAGAATTATATGTAAATCAAATAAAACAAGCTTTTCATATAATTTTGTCGTATCGAGCATGAGTCATGTTCATCAAGACACTTGTTAAAAAATCGTCGAAAGTTAAGACGAAGTGAAATCATAAAAGTTAACAAACTTATTGACTTGTAAATAGGATATATATATATATATATATATATATTAATTTTGAAAGGATCTTCGAGTAATTAATATATAAATCGATGTTTGATTTTAAGTT
This sequence comes from Anisolabis maritima, assembly GCA_010014785.2. Taxonomy (NCBI): domain Eukaryota; kingdom Metazoa; phylum Arthropoda; class Insecta; order Dermaptera; family Anisolabididae; genus Anisolabis; species Anisolabis maritima. The sequence goes on from JAAAKE020042223.1 coordinate 6,261, forward strand.
TTCCTCCACTATTTGTCCCTCAATGTCCTGATGACTTTGTTCAAAAAGACAATATATGGGAATGTTGGATTTTTTCCTTTTTTACTAATATACAAGATATTTTTTTACTAATGCTTCTCTTCCTTTATTTTCTAAGGAAATAAGCATTTCATTTGATTATCTTTTAACGAGTTATGCTATTAGGAAGTTTAACACATAATAGAAATATAATGAGCATAGATAGCTACTCACCTTTCGAGATTTCAAAAGAATCATAAAAGCAATTTTCCAAATTTATGCCAGATGTAATCCAATTAATGAGACAGAGATGAACACCAATTATCAATTTTGTTTGAAGATTTTGATTGATAATCTTAATTTTGCTACATTTGCATAACAATATCGTAGATTTTTTTTCCTCCAAAGTTCTAGGTTTAAAAAAAAAAAAAAAAAAGAAATCCAAAAGGTTTAAAAAGTGAAAAAGAGAATAAATATCCTCCTTATATGATTAATAATTTGTAAAGGAAATTTCTTGATCCAGATATATATATAAATTTGCATTAGAAAAGATGGATTTTCTGGATAAATATTTACCTTCTTTCAATAGTATTCAATACATGTTTATTTTGTACTTTATTATTTTTTAAAAAATGACACTTTATAAAAAAAAAAAACTTATAAGAAATGAGTCAGCCAAATATTCAATCTTAAATTCACTAAATAGACAGTTAGTGTTTTTTTTTTCGCGAAAAATATAAGTTTCAAATTAATCAAATTATTCGAATATGTTCCTATCAATATAAATAAATTAATATGAGTTTAATTACCTTAGGTAATCTCTGATATTTATTTGCCACTAATGACTGATCTGTATCGTTCCTTTTTTTTAAACAGGTGTCTACTTATTAGCATGGATGGGCAAAAAAAAGAACCTAGACCCATTCCGCAGATTCGAGGAAGGAAAGTGATCGCAATCCTCAATCCGATTTTCAAAAATTGGATATAAATCTAAATCCGCGATCCTGGATCTGATCTTGGATTTTAAATCCGATCCTTTGAGGGTAAATCCATCGAATTACTTCAACGACAAGACTTTTCATTACATTTCATTAAACTATTGTTTGTTTTAAAATTAAATATACTTATTTTGGATTTTTTTAAAGGTTCTTTTCGGCATCTGAGGTCATTCAGGCTACGTCTTTATTTATTTATATAAATTATTTTGGATTAAAATTATATAATTTTTAAATTTATTTTAAGTCTGCGATGGCCATTAGATTTTTACAAATACATAAATTCCCATTATCATTGACTTCAGGGAAGCAATGAAATAAATAGCCTTTTTAGGAGCCAGCCATCCGAGGTTCAGCACTGTTTGACCTTGTCATCAAAGATCTTGGTGGCTGTTGTCTCCGGCCAGGCCCGCCCGCTAAAATTTGATAGAAAACATATTCGTTAACAATTAAACTGATTTATTGATTTTAGGAAGTATGAAGAAAAATCCAGCAGGGAAATCGCTTCACTTTGACCGATTTTGTTCAAAAGCTCCAAGGAGCTTGTGACATGGGTTTCTAATAAGATTTCTCAAAAACGAAAAACCGGCGAGACTGAAATTTTATATTTAAACTATTGATAACCTCGTTGCTTGCACTTGAAGCAAAATATAATCGGCCAAAGAATACTTTACTACTGTACTCTTTTAGTTTTTTCGATTTTCTCAAAATTTGCCTATAAAAAATTGGTGTGACAGGACATCATTCAGCTTTTATTACTTTAGGTATGAGAAAGTTGTCTAATGTGAGATTATCACATCAGATTTTTGTGCCTTGGGCCCCCTCTCTGACTTTTTTTTTTCTTTTATTTATTAATGTTTCAATTTAAATCAGTTTTCTGACTTGATAAAATGGCAAAGAAGAATTTAGAATAAATCTTTTGTGGATCAAATGACCTTTATTTTCTATTTTCAAGAAACTTGAAAAATTCCTAATTGTATTCTCTCTGTCAGTCTTTTCACAATTTTTTGAAAATTGTCAAAATAGCAGTTGAAATTTTGAATTTTTCCAAATATCACAATTTGTAGATTTCGATACCAACATTTATAAACCTACACTATTATTGTGTTGCAAGCGAAGCTAATAACTTTTATTTTGGCTTATATTTCTGGAACCACTCATAGGAAAAGGATGAAACTTAACAACTTGAATGACTTGTGAAGAAGCTATTAAATCGGTCCGCAGGGAGCGGTAAAAAAGATCTCTAATATTTATTGTGCATCACTCGGTGATAATAATTAAGGCGTTTTATCCCCTTCCTGCAACTCTCTATATCCATATAATGTTATAATTAATATATCTGAAATGAAAAATTACTAAAAGCCAAAACAAAGAAAATTGAAAATAAAATCTCTTTTAAAAATTGTTAAATACGAATATATGATATAATCTTATAAAATTATTGAAAGACTGATAACAAGTTATTTGTATGGCAATCCAGGAAATAAATCCTCGAAAAAAGGATCTAGAGATTTAGTTCCCAAATGATCGCGATCATGCCCATCCCTGCTTATTAGCAATACATAAAAAAATATAATTATTCATACTTATATATTTAATATATATTATTACAGGCCTATAGAAGTTTTTGATAGCCGGCTACTTATTTTGTTCAGTGCATATTCTGTTCCTGGAAAAATTTATAGGCAATCTTTGCTTAACAATTCTTATTCTTAACTTTTTTTTGGGGAAGAGGGTAAAATTTTTAACTTAGTACAGTATTTTTTTTTTTAAATATTTTCCTGTTTTTATACAAATTTCATGTTGTTTTTGGCTCTACAATGAGGTCTGACTTCTGACTATCTTGCGTCCTCTTACTTCCTCCTCCCCTCTTGAATACTCTATTGGATCATTTTTAAGGGAAGTTTTTGAATTAATTAAATTCATATTATATATATTATCACATTTTTTTAATTTGAGTTGTTAGGTCATTATTTTTTCACCCAGGTTAAATTTTAGTTTCATTTTACAAAGATATCCATCTTTTTTTCTTTACTATTGTGGAATTTTCTTTTGATTTTTTTTTATTTTAAGAAATAATGTCTTATATTAATGTTTATTGGAAAAAAAAACCCTAAAGTTTAAGGACATAGAGACCCACCCAACATAAAAATACTAATTATTTTTATTGATCTTTCAAATGTAGATATACACTTTTACATTTTTTTTTCGTCCTGTTTGATATATACTCGAAACGTTGTCGAAAATAATTAGTATTTTTTTTGTTGGCTGCCTCACCTAAACTTTTATTCAAAGATCTTCATTGCTATTGATGTTCATAGTTTTTTTTTTTTTTTTTTATAAATAGAAAAAGGTTCTTCCAAAGTACTAAGCGTATCAAAATAAAATAGATATCCGCTATTTTTGTTTCGTCTTAATATATACTTAGAGGTTATAAATTAAATTCATATTCAAATTTAATATTGTCTTATCAAATTTGTTATTTATGTAAGTCTTCGTCTACTGTATTTTGATACGCATAGTATAATGTTTGTTCATTATACTAAAAACACAGACGCAAGTTCATAGAACATGCTTTTCTATTTATTCATTTATTTATTTATTTTTGGTCTGATCAAAATTGTCTTAATGACAAAAAACTTTAGCTATCAGGCGCGACTTCTAAACTTAAAGCAGATCATTCAACCAAATAATAAAAAAATTTTTCAAAGTTATTTTTAACCTCTTCGTTCACACACAAAATACAAAAATAAAAATGTTCTCTTTGTAGAGAATACATCGCCACATACTCTATTATTAAAGTAAAGCTAACTGACCTGATGGCAAATATTCTAATTTAAATTTTCAATTAAATATGAATAAATTTTCCAATCTTTAGGGATTAAATTAACGAATCCTTTATTTAGTACTTCTTTTAATAAATTAGAAAACTTTACAAATTTTAAAATAATAGAGGAGAAAGCTTCTTGCTAAGTTTATAAGTCATATAAGTTCAGAGTTTGTTTGGACTTGTTTACAATATTATTATTAATAGTATTTGTAAAGGATCATTTGGCCATGAAGAGCGTTAATTTATTATAGCTGAATTGCATTTGGATGCGTCATCAAAAGATCATTAAATGCGGGCGAACTTTGTTTTAAAAACTTTTTACAAATTTCATTTTATTCAAATTCAATTAAAAAGGGAATTTATTTCTGAATGAAGCGAATATTCGAATAAAAAAAATTTGCTCTCGACCAAATAGATTTTTTCTTGCTCGGTTTTAGAAAGGATAAGTGAAGAAAAAAAAAAATTGATGTCATTTGGTGCTTTATGTTCTGAATTTTATGGACGCTTACGTTTAAATGACTTGCTCTCATGTGGAAATCCAAAAAAATTTTTATTGTTTTTACTTTTTTTTCGGGTCAATAATACTCCCACAAAATTGCAAAGATAGTCGTTTTTTTTTCTGATTTTATTGTAAATATTGTTTTATTCCGGAGCAAAGTTATTCCCCAAGTCATGTTATTGATCTCGGATGCGAAGGGCTCTGGGCAATTTCGTTTTATAAGAACTACTTGAAATTAAGTGGCGTACAGAGCTTTAGCTAACGTCCATGGTCATCGGCATCATTTGGCAGGGGGAGGAGAGCATCTAACTTCGCACATGACCAAATGGCGCCAAACGATGCTTTTCTTATCAAAATTCTTCTTTTTATATTAAACATTTTTGGGCTTAACAATGAATCCACTACTCAATGAAGCTTAGAGGGCCTTATGGAAGGAACATATTTTGGGAATAAGATTTTTACAGTTGGTCAGCATCTGGGTTCTTATAAGGTCCTCCCATAATTATTTAAATTAATTGATCGCTCTGGACTAGGGCGAATCATTGACCCTTAGATCATGAAGCAAGAGATTTACTTCTGCTCTAAGGGGCTTATTTGATAGTTCTTGCAATAATAATTACGGTATTATTATTGCTTAGTAATATATAATTTGAAGGATATTTTCTTAGAGAATAAACCTTATATATATATATGACTTTTTATGGACTTAAATCCTTATATACAAGAATGTATTAAATATAATTAATGAATAATAACAGGCAAGGCTGCTGGCTTGCATGATTGATTAGTTTATCGTTTTAAGCAAATTCTATAGATGGATTATCATTTGTGTAGTTGTATGTTATGTTAGAAGATCGACAAACATCAGACTCACAATAACATTGTCACTGCCAACTCCCGAAAATCTTTTGTCTAGATATAGTACGTATAATACAATGGCAGTTGTTAGAGCATTTTAGAAAAAATAGAAAATTCATTGCAAGATTGACTAGAGTAATTGAAATGTCTTTAAATAAAAATAGTCTTTACTTTATGCCCTTTTAGACGAACAAATTTTACATAAGATCCTTATTATAATAAAAGCTTCTAGAAAAAAATCTTAACTTTAGAGATATTTAACTCTTTTATATAGAATTTTTTGAGTTTCAATTTTTAAATTTTTTTTTACTATTTAATTAAGAGAGAACTTTGAATTAGCTAGCTACTTCAGAAAAATTTTAATAGAAGAAATTCTATATAAAAACAGCAAAGTAAAATTTGCCTTACGTTAAGATTTTTTAAGGTTTTTTAAAATAAGTCATAGAAAAATAAAATAATTTTTTGACAACAAAAACCTCTGACTCAGAGGTCGACCTTCATTTATTATAAATTCTCAGAGGGAGCAATCAGTTCCTTTCCAAACCAATTAATTTGAATAAATAAATAAAGATAGGAGATGAATATATTTTTCGATTAAGATGAGAACCAAGGGCGGAACATTTTTTTTTGAAAGAGGGCATATATATATTCGGTATATAATATTTTTGATATCAATTTAACTTTTACTAAAATAATATATATAAATAAAGAGACTATCAGTGCGTAGAACGGCCCTTTTTTCAGTATCTGAGGCCATTTTGAAACAACACAACTCTTCTCCGTCATTTTTATTTAAATTAATGGTAACCAATTAATTTAAATAAATTTTTTCTCAGAGCACGGGAAACAACTCTCTGACTCTTTGACTTTTTCTCTATTTCGAGAAATAGGGTGGCACATTGGGCAAACTTCGGCTTTTATCGAGAACGATTATTGATAGGAGGCCTCTCACAATTTTCATGTTTACTACTCGAATTAGTTTATAAATATCTAGAAATTTTCTTAATTTTACTAAGTTTAGTTGCCTAACTGGTAAAGACTAGGCGTTCACTATGCATTTATCCTAATCTGACCAACGGCCCTAGGGTTGTATGTAAGGAATTGTATTCCTTTGTATTCAATTAAAATATAAAACCTTTAACGATTATTTATCCACCTTTTTAACGTCCGTGTACCTAAAGTTGTCTGTGATATAAACAATAAAATAAAAGTAGGTTTAAGGGGAAAAGTATTCAGGTAGAGTTTTAGTGGGTTTCTTTGAATGAAAGCGTTATTTACTTAGTAAATATTCTAAATTAAGTTAATTTAAAGTGATTCTAAGAACAAGTACTTTTGAAAGTGTTGTTAATACTCATAAGTGCGGTTCCCATATTGGCTAAATTTTTTTCTAATTACATGATCAAACCTCTCCTTCTCTTGATGGTGAATATAATCATTTTTCAAAATAGCGACAGAAGAAAAATTTTTTTCTCCTTGATTTTCGCGTCATAATTTAACAAAGTCCCACCCATGCTTTTTCTATATGTAAATACTTTGTTTTTAAAAATGAATGAAAATATTTAATGGAAATTTTCGAATTTTAAGCCAAAACATTTCAAGTAAAAATTGTAATAATAAATAAAACAATAAAGTAGTCTAATCAGACTTAGAACACGCTTGGGCGCTATTTTGAAATTAAGTGTACATAATGAAAATTGACTCCTATTTAATATAAACTTACTAACTTACTAAAAGAAAATTTATATTAAGGCTTAGATAATTAACCAATTTAAAGGATTAAAGGAAAATCCATTTTTTTCCCCTAAATTCTTGACAAAGATCTGAACAGCACCAAGTTCATTGCCAATGTGGAAATTTGGGACTATTTGGGAGTTGAAAATTGATTTAAAATAAAGCTCAGATTGATCCGAAAGGCTTTTAGGATTCGAGAAATTTTTTGGTTTCGTCCCATATTATTGTAATTTTTTCCATATGTGGAAATTTCAGGCGGATCAAGTGCCCCTGATCCCTCTTGACTCTTAAATGGCGGCGCCCGTCAAATGGAGTCATTTTTCGTAAGAAAGAATCATTCAAGCGCGGTATAATAATTTTTCTATCAACAGGAAGACATGATCTATTTTTATATTTCCCTTTTCTTATTTGGAACCGGTTATATATTTTGACCTCTTTTATATAAAATCGATAGTTATTTTTTAAAAATGTTCGAACAATTAAATAACACTCAAGATTAACTCAATCAATGAAGTCTTGGTTCTTTTCCTTCGAGTTAATCTCAAACCCGATAGACACGCGTGACTTATGGGCTGCAGCAGCCTCGAGGAACGCACCTCGTGACGTCATAAAGACACCATTGATCAGCCGTGTGCTGCGTTGCCAGATGTGCAGCATGGGGGTAGGAAGGGGGAGTCAATGACATTATAATCGCACTCGCCAAAATCACTTAGCTTCACTCTAATTGTTACTCTTTTTTTGTGTTGTTGTTGTTGTTCATGTTATAAATAAAGATAAGTATACCAAGTTTCACTTGCCCTTTAAAAGTCATCTTTTATTAAACAATTAATAATAAAAGAGGAAAATCTATTCATTTTGCAATTATTGTAATTTAAAATAAACAACAAAAACATGAACACTATCTATTTATCTTTATTTATTTTTGGGATTATAACTTCGGGATATATTACATTTTTTAAAATAATTCCATAATTCTTATTAGAATTAAATTTCAGGCCCTCTTAGGGCTAAAACTTTGAAACTTGACAGGAATATTTTCCTTTATGGGGCATTTATTCCTTTAAATATTGGCGAGAATCATATGGACGATTATAGAGATACTGCAGAAACTCGATTATCAGGACTCATAGAGAACAAAGTTGTCAGCTTAATTATAAATCCCAATAATCAAATACAAATAAAAAAAAAATAGTTTGTAAAGAAATAAATGGCGGTTCTTGTTATTTTAATTTTTGATGATAAATTTTTAATTAAATTTTTGTTGCATTGTTGCAAATTATATATCATTCTAAAGACCGTTTTTCACTCTATCTGTCCATACCATTACTTTATTTTAGAACATTTTTTTACATATGATGAAAAATAAACAAATTATGCGTTAAAGATGGGTCGTAAAGTTGCAGAAACTCATCAACCGTGTTTTCAGCTAAGGCGAAAACCTGCAATTGATAATGAACAGTTGAAGGCATTAGTTGAAGCGTACTACATATAACGGTTCGGGAGCTTGCTTCTGGTGCAAGTGTATCAGCCATGACTATTCCCAATCACTTCCGAGCAATTGGGAAGTGAAAAAGCTTGACAAATGGGTGCCGTATCAATTAAATGAACAAAAAGCTCGTCGTTTTTAAGTGTCGTCTGCACTTCTTCTGCGCAATGAAAATTGGATTCTTCACGAGAATAGAGGACGTTCTGCTCAATGTTTAGGCTCCTTCGCAAAGTCCAAATAACCACAACTTTCTGTTGTTATTTGGACTGATAGTCTGCAGTCTTCTTGTTTAGTGGTGAAACAATTAGAGCAGATAATTATTGCCATCAAATCAAAGAAATCACATTTTCTCCATCTTATGCGCCCGGCATTGGTCACTAGAAAAAGCCCACTCCTTCGTCAAGTCAACTCTCGGTCACTTTAAGCATAACAAACGGTGCAAAAGTTGTACAAGCTGGCACAGCTGGGTTACGAATGCTGTTTCAACCCCTCTACTCGCCAGACCTCTCGCCTACTTAGTACTACATTTTCAAGCATTTAGCATTTAACCTCTTGCGGGATAAAACCTTCCACAACCGGATGTACTCATAAATGACTTGAATAATTCATTGCCTCGAGAGCGCCGGATTTCTTTAGTACTGGTACAAATAAACTTGTTTCTCGTTGGCAGAAATGTGTTGATGCTAATGGTTCTTATATCGACCAATAAAATTTTCCCGTCCAGATATGTGAGGATTTTTTATTTTGAAATGGATGCATCAGTTTCAAAAAACCTCTGATGAGTCACATCCTACCAGAAAAAGCAGGAGTAAGAGAGAGTGTTAAGGTTAAGATCTTAGAGGATTTTTGTTGTGAAATCTGGGATAGCCTGGCGATGAGTGATGTAAATAAAATAAATTTCATATTGAGATAATTATCAAACTTAAAAACTCCAACTGGCAGATAACCAACGCCTCCTTCAGGACTAGTGGAATTTTAAAATATGAATGGGACAAATCATATTTTAATAGTTTAATAAAGGCCTGATAATTATTTATATAAGAAATTTATTTCATTTATATACATGTTGTATTGTTAGATTTGAAGGTTTGGAGATTCGAAGTTTTGGGGAAAATTGTGGCAGAAAGATCGTTCCAGTCACTGGAGTTCATGGGAACAAAGGAAGACTGGAATTGATTAATACTTCTAGTCACAAGTTTAATGACATAGGGATGTTGGGACGATATCTCTCTTGTATTTCGGACAAACGGATTCGGATGACTGAAGTTAGGATAATCGAGTTTCTATTGTTTACGCATTTTTCAGAATCTTCTATGTAAAATATACAATAGAGGGTATTTGGAATAAAATAATATTTTTCTAAATCTGTGCCTTCTGCCTGGAAAGATTTCATTCAATCGTTTTCCTGTTCATCATTCTCTCATAAAATTATATAAACTAAGAACATAATATGAAGTTAAGTGTTTTCAAATTTTATATAGAAATTTCATTTAGGGATATATCTTAATTCCCCATAGACAATATAAAGCACTTCAATGAAAAGGTTTCTCTCCTTTAACCAACCTCGATATACATTAATACATTAATACTAATTCCTGGGGTCGACGAAATTTATAAATTAAAGAAGAGATTTGGTGGCTCTGTGAAACAGTTGTTCTTAAGAGAAGGGCAGATTCAGCCAAAATAAAAGCCTTTATTTGCTTATCGATCTCGGACACGTTTCGAGATAACTTTATTGTCTCATCCTCAGTCCAAAAGCGATGAATATATATTTATTTAAAGTATTATTCGATATAACATTAATAGTTATTTTGTTACATATAAAAAATAACTATTAATGTTAGCTTTTGGACTAAGGATGAGATAATAAAGTTATCTCGAAACGTCTCCGAGATCGATAAGCAAATAAAGGATTTTATTTTGGGTGAATCTGCCCTTCTTCCAAGAATAAATTTATAGATTATAATCTAAAAAATGTTAAGAATATTTATTATTCTGTGAGGCCAGGAGGAAGCTGGCCTATGCCAAATTGTGCACTGGCCATTAAATCGCAGCAATGACTTTCTATGACGATTGTTGAAGGCAGGAAATTAATAGTCGTTGAAACGTTGATATAATATAAATTTAGTAGGCCGAAAGCCTTTGTTTGCTTACTCTACATCTACATCCAACTGTCTCTTTATAAAATTATTTATTTAGTAATTTGACTATAATATTTGTAATTTTTCATAAAATTCAAGTAAATAGAAGCCTCTTAAAATTTTTCTAGATTCAAAGGGCGATGTAAATAAAAAAGATTCTTTTATTTGTTTCAGGTGTTTGTAATCAACCGCACGTGTATTCCAATTTTTGGAGGAGTGCATCTTTGTTCAGCAAAAGTATATAGCAGGTAGGCTGTCGTCAATTTTATTATTCACTCATTGCTATTATTGCTTAATGCGATCACGTTTATAAATCGTATTATGTATATTTTTACCACTTGTATGAAAAACTATAACAATAATTACTAGTCAAGATAAGTTTGAATGTCGTTATCAAGGAATAAATGAGATAACAACATCATCATCATCATCAGTCAACTGGTTAGATTAGTTAGTCTAATTCAGATGGCTGCCCTATTTTAATTTTGTTTGCTTCCTGCTCGGGGGCTCGGACACTTGCCATACATAAAACATACATATTTGTCATAAAGTGTACTTTTACGAAATAATTAATTGAGCTAATAATTTTAACAAATCTTTTCTGAAGACATGGATTATATTTTATTAAGTTGACTGATGATTATGATATCTCTCATAAAGACAAAATGCAAATGAGAATTGCTTAACAATAGAAAATTTCTATCTTTATTTTGACTTGTACTAAATAAATTTTTAATAAAAGATTAAATAAAAGATTGGCCTAAAATCTTATAGCATTTGGAAAAAAAAAAAAAATATTCAAGGGCGACATAAATTTGTTCTTGTTCATTGCAAATTTTTTTAATTCAAAAAGATTTATTAGTTTTGTTTCTTAACATTTCTTTTTTAAACGCCTTTGTTTAGCTTGCTTTTTCTGTCCGTCTGTCTTTCTGTCATGGCAACACCTTGTACTCATTTTTTAACACTTTATAAACTAGAGATCTGAAATTTTGCACTTTGACTCAGATCCAATGGTAGTAAAAAATTATTTCAAAAAATAAATTATTAAAATTATAAAATATTTCAGAAAAAAAAAGCAAATAAAAAAATTTAAAAATTAAAGTCCAAATTAAACCTCTTGCCATCTTTTTAATAAAAGGGCACTAAAAAAAAATATATTTAGCTACATAAAGCTCACTTATTCGAAATTAAATAACATTTTCAATTCAATTTCAGTCCCACGCTTATTTAGCCAAAAATATTTAACAATTTTATGAAAAAAAAAAAATATTTTCTTTTTTTTAATATTTAAAAAAGTTTTTTTTTTTCTTTTTTATTCTGATTTATTGCGTCCTCCATCCCCTTAGAGGAATTAATTTTTCATTTGACTTTTTTCACTTCACTTTATTTTTTCCAAGCAAAAGATAAAAGATATATTTAACCTTTTCTTTATTTTTTTTTTTAACTAGGTTACAATAAGAATCGGGAGGAGATAAACTCAAACTTCCGTCAGTAATAAATTTATAATTTTTTTACTTTTCAATTTCCCCATTTCACTGCTTTGTGACTCACTATTTAAGGCCTAAAAAGACGCAAATATATTTAGAGAAGGAAAAGGTGTACCACTGCTTCAGATTTGATTAAATTACATAATAGAAATAAATTGTTTTCTTGAATTCATCTCAAAAATCTATGTATATATACTAATAGCGAAGTGCCGTTCTGTCAGTCCGTCCATCCATCTGTCTGCCTGTCTGTTACGAAAATTTAAATAATTTTCCTTTGAGCTGGAGCTTTGAAATTTTTTATATATTTTTCAATATTGAACGTTCTATGAAAAATAGGAAAAAAGTGTTTGGAATAATTAAACAAAAATTATTAAAAATTTAGCTTAGCAAATGTACGATCACAACCACAATTTTACAAGTTATTAGTTTCAAGAGGTATTTTTAAATTTTCAAAATGCTACTAATGATAATTGACATTTAAATTTTTTCACCCCTCTAAAAAGAGTCTAATATTTGTTTTTAAGCTGTGAGCGCTTATCGAAGAATCATACGCCCAGGGGGAACTTTAATTGAAACTTGAACTATTGTTTGAATATCTGTCTGACACATGAATTTAAAATTTTTTGTCCCTCTGATTCAAAATATGCTCCATTGATAAAAAAAAAGATCGGGGACTGGTTTTCTCATAACATTATTAAGGATGGGGGTTGGTTGCAAGTATCTTTTTTATTTTTTGAATGTAACAATTATATATAAAAAAATGGCTAAATAATTTTGATTAAGATTGACATATCTTGACATTTTAATTACAGTAAAGTAAAAAAGTCTTTCATTTTAATAAATTACTTTTATAAACAATTTTAAATATTCACCAAAAACTTTTCTGAAGTCCGTCAACCATGTTCACTTTTTAAATAACATCATTTATTTTTACTTATATAAAAATTTTACTTATCACATAAAAGCTTTTCAATCAACTATCTCTATATTTCATAGGATTTCTTCAAAATTGGTTAAATAAAATTTTAATTTTAATCATGAAAGGATTCCTAGAGCCCAATTGATTTCTGATAAAATTAATTATCGATATAAATGGGAATAACAATGTTTTAGATGATATAAATATAACGAAATTAATATCAATTCTTATTTATTTTTAGTAATTCATTCTGATTCATTAAATATGAATTTATATATTTTGAGTTGGGGACGATATTTTCGGATGTACCAAAATCAGATTTGAGTGATGTTTCGTGTCCCTTTCGCGCACTTCCTCAGGGTTAACATCTAGTAGCATCCCGGACTAATTCAAATACAACCTTCAAAAAAGAACAACATTGAATTCACATATCTTTCATTTAGTTCAAATTGGGGTATATTATACGGTGCATAAATTCGTTTGTATTTGCTTGCCTAATAGTTGGCAGACCAATTGACCAACTCACTAATGGATTTTTTAAATTGATCTAGAGAGAACTAAGCATGTTCGATTGTTAATACTATGTAAGCTTTAACAACCGCGCAATGGGCGCCCTATTGTAGAGGAACTCGGAAGCAACTAATCGAAAAATCCATAAGTAAGTTAATCATTTGGGACCAGCAAGCAAAAATGAGCCAATTTATACTCCTTTCAATTTGAAACAACTAGGAATATTTTTTAAAAAAAGATCTTTTGTTGGTATTTTTAGCATTTAGAAGTTGTAGCCGCATAGACAAAAGAATAACAAATTAGAATGAGACTTTTATTTTTAATAAAAATTTTTCTGCTTTATTTCGAGGTATGTTTTAATGCAATTTTTGTTCTGATATTCTAAAAAAATTTTCATTGTCTCTCGACCTTCTTTATTTATTTTTTGTTTTCGATCCTAAATTGATCTATAATATAAGCTCGGAGATAATAATAATAATTACTCAAATCCCTTAGAGGCAGGGATTGCGATAAAATTATATTAAATAATAATATATTGACTGAAGATAACGGTTAACGTTAATAAATAATTTGATTTATATGCCAAAAAAAGATTTAAAAAAATAAATAAAAAAATGAAATCAGTGAATACCATTTGGGCACCCTCACCCCCCCCCCCAGTGATTGCCCCTTGCAGGTGGCATGGGGTGCATAAACTAGCTCGTTTTTTTGTTTTAAGGTAGAAAATTATCAACTCAACAATGGATTTACGATTTTAGATTATATTAATAATAACTGAACATGAGGATCAATAATTATTAATCGTCCATCCATTAGTGAGATTAATTTGGGATGTCTATATTCCAGCAGGCAGAAACGAACAAATTTATGAACTTCATGCATGATTACTACAATTTCCGCGTCGCTTCCTCTTGTTACGCCCTAACATTCAGTATTTTATTTCCTGATCAGTGGCGTATTTCACTGCAATTGACCCCTCTAAAAAAATTCAAAAAACATGACTAAATAAATAATAACACAAAAAAGTGGAATTTTAAATAAAAAAATAAATGCAAAAAAATATTAAAGAACTCTCCGATTTCCATAAAAAAAAAATCCATTTTAGAATATGGATTGGCTAAGATGCAAAGGAGAAATAACGAAATGATATTTTTTCCTCTTTTTCTAAGTTTAAAGTGTGAAGGATCATCATCGATACCAAAGTCAGCAATGGTGGTGAACTTTCTTTAAAAAAAAAAGTTGATCGCGCCAGATTTTTTTTTTTTAATACATGTTTTCAATATCATTTTACACTAAAATCTTTTCAGACATGAAAATCTCCTCCGAGAGATATCGAAAAATAAAATTGAAAGGACTTGATAGATTAACTTGCAAACGGGAAAGACGAACGAAAGATAAGCAAAAATAAAACAAGTACCATGCATTCTACTCAAAAAGCGAAGCATTCTTTTTATAGCTAATTTTACTGCCGCCTTTTGGGTTCGTTTTCCTCAATTCATTTCATTTTAGTTTTACTATCGTCTTATGCCCTCCACATCCAATTCAGTAAAAATTTAAATATGGAAGAAGGAGCACTAAGTCATTTTAAATCAGATGTGTTATTTTGGCATACCATATAAATTCGTTTTGTGTTTGGTTACAAGAAGATAGGCAACCCAAATGACTAAATCATTAATGAATTTTTTTATAATTTTTTTTTTTATTTTGTTTTATAGTTTTTCTTTTTTATCAAGTATTTTTGTTCGAAAGTTTATCTTCATTTATTACCCCCCCTCTTTTTATTTTATCATATGCGTAGTTTCGTCCAATAATTCGATCTCGTGATTTTGATTCTGTTTTAGACCTCCTTGAGTCCGTAAATACCATTTTTCGAAATATATCTGAGTCTGTGTATATTGGATAACTCGAGCACGCTTAATATAGATCAACCAAATTTTATATACATATATTACAACAAAATTATAGATCTCTAACAACTTTTTGGCTATTTCCCGCAACCTGAAACGGTCTTTTACCTGAAACGTTTTTCTAAAAATTGTGTTAACTCGTATATGTGTGTACGAGAAAGTCGAGGGGTCGATAATTTTTTCTTGTTTGTGTAATTTCCTTTGGGTTTGGCCTCGGGAGTTGTCTTTTTGGGTACTGTTTTCTCTAATACGGTGTGTGTGTACGGAGTATTAGAGCTAAAGGGGCTTTAGAACCTATCCATGTGACCTGAATTTAATCTATAAATAGACCTATATGAGAACAATTAAATTAAATTGGTTAATGTCCAAAAAGAATATTAATAATGAAATAATTTTATTTAATATAAATAATTTTTTTAAAAATTCTGGCTACTTAACTGCTTTAAAACATGCACGTTTTCCATGTTATGTTTATTTAGTTATGTGGTAGTCACATCAGTTTATTTTTTTTTAATATTATACTTCTCTTATCTAAACGAATAAAAAAAAAACACAATGAGATATGCACGTATAACAATAAAAATAAAAAATGTCGGTTTAAAAGAAGAGAAAGCTCTTTTTCCCATTACTAATGTCAACATTAGCCAAACAGTTTCTTTTCCTAAAAAAATTAAATTCAACTAAAGAGATAATAATCTCTCCCTATCCCTTGAAGAAAAGTAATTAAATAAATAAGTAAAGTTAAAAAAAAATCAAAAAAATCCCAATATTAAATTCAACGTAGTATTAAAATGCATAAAACGATATTCTGGTAATTCAATACTAAGTAAACAAACTGTCATTCAAAAGAAAACGTTCGCCGTTATTTTTGTAATCAAGACCAAAGAAAAATAAACAATAGAGAAGACAAAGCAAGAATCATGTAAGACCCGATTATAAAAACATGATATTTTGAATTTTTTCTTCTTCTGACAATATATTAGAATTTCTTTTGAAAAAACTTTCGTTTTCATTATTATTTTCTTAATATTAAAAATTAAGAATATTTTCTTAGATAGAATTTTTTCTTTACTTTACATATGAAATTAAAAATAGGACGTTTAAGATAGATATACTCATAATCACAGTTTACCAAGGAAAATAAAACAACAAGATATTTATTTTATTTGTTTCAGACGTCCTTAAAAAAGATCAAATGGTCATTTATGTTATCCCCTTCCACCAAGCAAAAAAATGAACTAATTTATGCACGGGAATATAAATACAAATGAAAGGGTATCGGATATGGTCTATTAATTATACTAGTTCATAATAATTTCTCGATGTCAAATGACAAAAAAAAATTCATTATTTTCTCTTAGTTGTTAACGTTATTTTTTTTCCTTTGAAAGAACGCTTTTATAAAGAAAAATGAAGATTAAGTTTTTGTACGTTCTATTCCTATATAAATTTTAACTCTAGATGTTTTTTTCTCATCTCACGACCTTAAAGACCTCTTGAACTTACTCATTTCTTCGCCTATTTAAAAAATATACATTTGCACTCCCTTAATGGCTCCATATATTTTATATCATGGTTAGAAAAAAAACCGTCCCTTGTATAAAAAAGTATTTCTATATAAGTGTATATTGATATAACTTAATATTAGTGAATGAATGCTTTTGTTGCAGAAATTCAATCTTTTTTATCATCTGTCAAAAGATATATAAGGATATCATATACTTATTTAAAAATATATGTATATAAAAAATTTCAAACATGGATAATTTTCTTTTCAGAAAAAAAGATTCATATTTCATTTATTTTCTTTTTTATTAAGAATAAGAGATTGTAAAAAATTATTTGTTCCTTCATATTGCTTCAATATTTAGTGGCGAAAAATAAGTACTTTTGGAGATTCTTAGTTTTAATATACTTATTTATTTATTTACAATCATAGAGCCAAGAACTATTTGGCGAAGATACAGAAAAACAAAGATAAATAAATAATATCAAAATATTCTCTTGTTTAGACGTCGGGTGGTTTCATCTATGATCCTTTAATATTTTTTTCTCTACCTAGAAACTATTTGCGACATGGCAACGGATGGGGATAAGAAATAAAATAATAGTAGTAAACTCTTCTAGTCGCATCTGAAGCAAAAGTTTTTTTTTTATAATCTTTTCGACATCTTTGACCATATAGACTTTAAACAATAGATCTATATATTTATTACGTTATTTATCCAGGCATTTATTTATAGCAATTGGTTTAAATAAATTTTCATCGGACTGCCTGGGAATCGAACCCTCATCCCTTGGCTTTGAAGGTTATCAATCCCCCCTCCCTCCGTGACCAAGATAAAGCCAAGGGATGTGAGTTCGGTGACATTTGGATACTGATTGATATAAATAAATATGCCTGGATAACTGTAATGTACACTATATATAGTTTTTAAAGTCTATATGGCGAAAAGACATAGATCATCAATAGTGACAATGTCAATACCTTTAGCCTCTCGGCCACGGGATGGGGCGAACGAAATCAAATTGAGAATAATAAAATAATAAGCAATTTAATTTAGGAAAAATTAAAAATTTTGATTTCTTCTTGAATTTAAATTTTTTGTTTGATATACTTCCAGGTATTTTTTTAATTAGATAGGGGTCATCGTTAGCAGGGCTTAGCCCTTGTTCGAAATACTAATGTTCAAACTTTTATTATTTTTTTTTTAGGGAGAAAATAGACCTTATTTTGCTAACCTGACTGCCAATTCGCGGCGGAGTAGGGGAGAGTCCCTCCTCCCTTGTCTACATCTCACATCGTAAGAGTATTATAGTCTACTTAAATAAACTTTATATTATGATTAGACGTGGAATGGTGGGAGGGCGGAAGGATCCGATAACTATTCAAAGTACTTCATGAGTAAAGGTGTTGTGTTATGGTAACTACGTTACCAGATTTTCACAAAAACACTACACCGCTACGAAGACTGTCAAGTCGTCCGCCTTCCCCCTCCACTGAGAGTTCACTATTAAATTTTTATTAAAACAAACTATATCCGAGAAACACATTGATTCCAAATCAATTTTTCTGTTCAAACTGTTTTGAAGTGTGCACTGCGCCATTGGACCCCAATGTATTTCAGAGCTCGCGTTGTTACTCGACTTATATTTCTTACTGACAATTTTGGTTTCTAATCTTGATTAAATGTTGGATTGGGCTTAAGTAATAGTTTTCAATTAAGAAGCCAGGAGATGAAATAAATTTTCCAACTTGTCAGCCCATCATACGCTTCGTGCACAGGATCAACAAGCTGACAGTTGTTTTGTAATTCCTACTTAATTAAATTAATATAGCTAAATAAATATATGCTCAAGTTAATTTTTAGCAGGGTATAAAGTTTGTTCAAATTTTATTTAATTATTCATGTAATGGAATATATAGGGACTATATAAAATATTTAATCAGACTTTATGAAAATTTATTTAGGTTATTTTAAACTTGTTTATATCAATGCTTCAGTGGGAATATGAATATTTGAATTTTCAAGGTGTTAAAGCTCAAGCTATTTTCGTGCACGATACGACTTAATAATATAAACCGCGACTATTTTTATGCCCGTTAATGCCCTCTATCTCTACGCTTGACCTAATAACTATTTCTTATTCCTAATCAGATGTTTTGGTGCAGGTTATTATCATTTAGAAGAGAGAAGAATTTCTATTATTTTTATCCTTTTATATTTATAAATTATTAAATTAAGTAGGATTTTTATGAATAGGGGCACGGGGAACTATTCATAAAATTTTGAATTTATAGGCACCATTCCACCTCTATTCACAAAAATCCTGTTACGTAAGGGAGAACTATAATTTTTTCTTGGAGAAATTTAGACTATTATTTACTTTCTATCTATACTTACCTATATATGTAATATATAGTGAGAAAGTATTGCGATCGATGGTGAGATTCCAACGGGAATTTTGAGGTCTTCTGAGTTTTAAAAAATGGATCTCTCAAAATGATCCGTCTGCCTGAGTGTGTGTGTGTATGTCTGTACGTGAACAAGATTTCTCAAAAACGAAGGCTCGATGCTGAAATTTTATATTATTATAAGCAAGGAACTCATGAGGTTCACCTTGAAGCATTTCAGTAAAATAGGCTAAGGGTACTAGTACTTTTCTGATGTATTTTTTAATTTTTTCTTTTCATTTTTTCATTGATATTTCTTTAGAATTTTTTTTCCTCGCAAATTTTTACTTTTCTTCTCATTATTTTTAATAAAAAATATCAAAATCTTTTTCAAACAAAAGTTGTTCAAAAGAAACAATTTTGTAACATGAGTATTAATTCACTTAAATTATTTTAGCAGTTTAGTATTTACTCTTTGAAGTTTAAATTAAGTTTTACTTTGTCTGGGTCGATTGTTGCCTTAGAAGGCTAGTATACTAGCCAGTATTGATTTATAAGAAATTCTCTTGTCATTTATGCCATCTCTTTACTTTCCTAAATTTTAATCAGTAGCGTAGTCAGGATTCACTTTAGGAGAGAAGGGGGAGGGGAGAGAGAGAGAGAGAGAGAGGCAAATAAATTTTTTTTTTCTGTATGCTTTTCTTTATAAGACGATTTTTTCTATTTTTGTAAATTTGTAAATTTTCTTATTTAGAAATTGATCTTAATTTTATTATTTTCTTAACAATGGACGTCACGAAATGGTTGCTGGGTCCAAATTTGGCTCCAGGGCACTTCATTCATCATTCATTGTAAACGATATGAGACTTCACCAAAACAGAATATCAGATCAACATTATTTTATACTAGGCATCATACGCTTAAACAATTTGGATTGAAGATGGGCAAATAAACTTTGTTCAAAATTTATCTTTCATTAAACGTCTAAAGGCGATCCCTTTGCCTCCACTGCCTTCCCCTGGAGTCAATTTATTATTTTCTTAATTTGTTCCATGACTTTTTTTTAATTTAGGCTTTTGGGAGGGGAGGGGACCATTGTTTGTTGGAAATTTTCTTACAAATAACTAAATTTCCAATCAAAAAGAAGCAATTCTCTTTTTTTTTTTTTTGAAATTTCCGAACTTGTTGCTATAAAATTTTCTTCTAAATTATTATAAATAAATATATTTGTCCTCAACTCTCGTTAAGAAGAATGTAATATTATTCCAGAAATGGAGAGTGAAAGAGAGAGAGAAAAAAAACAGGTCGATCGTCGAGCCATTTCCGGTCGATCACAGCTGCGATCGCATTTCCATTCAATATCACATAAATTTTGTAGTGAATATATATATTCTCTTTTGCATACATTTTATTGAATAACCTTTTTTTTCTTCTATTCCAAGAAAACCAAGTTTTCAATTTTAAACATTTTGATAGTAAATCGATTAAAATTTTACGAGATGAATGTAAACAAAAACTCCATTAATTAAAAAATAGGCAACGAAGTTGCAACGCTTTCCCATACCTTTTTTCAATCGGTAAACGTATCCTCTGAGAATATTAGATGGCCACTCTACAATTCTATCAAGTAGGTCAGTCAGATTTTTATTGTTATTTTTTAGGTTACATTGTTTGGATAAATAAGTACCTTCACAATAATTTAGTTTAAAATATTATATTGGTATTGGCTTCCAATTAATATATATTAATAAGAATATAGTTTATATCGCCTCAGATGCCGAAAATGACTTTAAAAAAATTTTATTAAAAAAAAACTCAAAAGGATTAAATAATAATAACAATAATCTATGATATGACAATTTTTTATATAAATCCATTCAAACTCAACAGATTATGAAAATTGGTCCAGGGCTGAAGACAAACATCTAAATTATTATCATTCAAGAGATTTGGATGCTGAAAAAATCGTGTTGGACGATAAATTTTGGGTGGCTTTTTTACTGTCCCTTGCGGACCGATTCTCTTAAAATTTTAATAGCTTCTTTGCTACTCTTAGTGCTATAAATTTTTTAAGTTTTTTGTCTTTTTTAAATAAAAGTGTTTTTAAAAAATTTTATTTCTTTTTAGTCCTATTTATTATAATTTTTTCATCACAAGTATATATTGAACCAAAAATAATAAATAGGACAAAAGAGTATAAAGGATAGGATAATTTTTTTTTGAAAATCGTCTGTGCACAAAGCGCTAGGCCCTGATTCATGGAAACCTATTTTCTAAACGAAATTTATATTTATTATAAAATTTCATATGACAATATTAGTAAAAATCTATTTATATACCTATATAATAGAATAGTTCTCTTGGATCGTCAACCAAGATTTAAAAAGTAGCCTTTAATAAAATAATTAAATTTTCCTTGACATTTCCATTTGATTAATAAAAACTTGAACTTGACATTTCTACATAAATCAAAATTAAAACTCCGGATTAAATTTTAATTAAAATCTGAAATTCAAGAATTGAGCTCCTTTCAAACGCAATCCGCTTATCAGATCTGCTATTTTATCATCTCGCTTTGCTTAAAGTATAAATATATTTGTATCTTTAGCTTGGTATTTAATATTTTTTTGTTTTAATGCTGAGTCACTTGGAAAAAATATCATAGTCAAATTTTCTTTAATAAAGATAAATTTTCCTAAACTTTTAACTTTAAAAAAATCAAGATATATTTTTATCTTTATTTACAACTCGTTTGAAAAGTTTGAGATTAAAAAAAATTTTTAATAGGAATTCAGGAAATGTACCGAATTGAAAAAAGTGATTGCGATAAAATTATCACATTTGAAACTTGCTTGTTTTATTAGGCTGATCAAGCGCCTCTCATGTAAATTGTTGGAATATTTTAAATAGATAGCTGCTATTTAACTTTAAATATGACTATTTGAAAGCATGGGTCAGCCGGGCAAAATTGAATCTTCAAATTAATAAAATTCAAGACTCTCTCCTTGAAGTTTTGTATTTTTTGTTTTAAATTTAAACAACTTTTTTCTTAATAATTAGAAAAAAAAAAAAAAAAAAAAAAAACCTTTAATGTAATAATATTTTCTTTCTTATATTTATCAATACACAAATATATAATATTATATACATATTTGTAAGACGGAGGAGAGCATAGGTAGAACTTTTTAAAGGATTTTAGAATTTATTTATTTATTTTTGAAATTTCATTATAACTTTTTTACAACTTTTCAATTATTTTACTTGCTTAAATTTTATTTTTTTTTGGGGACGACCGACTCCCTACTTATTCCACCCTCCCTGGTATTTCACTTATTTTTAGATATAATCATTAAATCGTTTAGAATAGAACTTTTTTTATTTCCAACAATTAGCATCTTTTAAAAGAGATATTTTGGCTAATATATAATATATAATTTTTTTTATTAATTTTGATTTTTTTCTTTGGTTGTCGAATAAAAGTATACGTAGTAACTAAAAAACTAACAGAAACGGCTGTTGGATAAGAATTTTTCAAATAAATAATTGATCTATGAATACTTAAAGTCAAGAAGGCCTCAGAAGCTTAAATAGACTAAAAAATTAAAAACAGGATTTTTTTTTAAATAGTCTTTTCGCCATATAGACATTAAACAATTACAAATTTATTTTAATGACTATACAATGATCCAGGCAAATTAATTTTATCAATTGGAATCCAATTGATTTAAATAAATTTCATCGGACTGCCTGGGGTCCGAACCCACCCCTTAAAATTTAAGGTTATTAATATTAACAATGTCAGTATCTTTAACCTCTCGGCCATGGGGGAGGTGACTGAAAACAAGATAAAACCATAGAAAATTTTAACCCATTAGTAGTAACCGAAAAGAGTTATAATAAAAAATTTTTTGGTAATAAAAAATTGAAATTTTATTTTATTCCATTTTTATATAACCATTAAAATTAATCTTATTTATCCTCCTCACTTCTCCAGAATAATTCATAACAGCCTTTGAGAGAAAGTTCTTCAACGTAGTTGGCGATCTTTTAAATATTGTAAAACACTTAATTGAACTGGTAAGAAATCTACAGAGTATCATCTGCAAGAGGCTTAAGAGAGAAAAATATACTATTACCAATTGAAAAATAAAATTTGTAAGTCTGGATTTAGGTTTTTTTTTTTTTTTTTTTCATTTGAGCCAATTTATTAGCATTGAATTCATTTGACCAATGAAGAGTTGATTGATTAATGCGTGCAATTCAAGCCACTAAGTTATTTTGCCAACACATTGGAAAATTTATTACAATCTGATAAACGGCTCTCGGCTGCTGCTCTCTTCTTCCTGTCTCAATCCTTTACAAATTACCTTTAATATATTCCGTACATTAAAATACAAAGTAATTGTATAAATTATCTATGAACTTCATCAAAGACATCCCCTCCTATCATTCTCAATTAAATATTAAAAATACCTCCGAGTGTTTACTTGCAATTACTGTTCCATTCTTTTCTAAGCTTGCCTGAGCTTCTTCTCAGTCTCTTAAATACATTAAAAGTAAAATCGCATCTTAATTTAGATTCTCTTCGATCGTCAAGTGTTTTTCTTTTGATTAAAGGATAAAATTTGATTGCAAGATTAATTTTCAATGAAACACATGTATTGTTCTAAAGAGTTTTTGTTAAATTGTTTTAGATTATTATAGCTACTACTCGTAGATCATTTTTTGAGAACATTTATGTTATTACCAAATAATCAAGTTTATAATTTGAGTAATTTCTGTTTTTTTTTTTTTTTTTTTTTTTTTTTTTTAAATGGGTGTTGGACAAAATATAAACAAAACTTTCTCGGGATCTAAATAAGATACCATGTTGGATTCTTCTAGACTTTTATTACTAAGTATTTTAATTATAAACATCTAAGTATTATTTAATTTTCCCTTGTTATGTTACGATCACAAAAAAATGCAAACATTTTAATTTCCTTTGGCGTTATTTTTAGTTTATAAAAAGTTTCATAAATTAGGTGAAACAAATTTAATGGGGACAGAGAAAAATAGCATTTATTTTTGTCTTTCGGCCATTGAGGCCATTTTGCTTATATAGTCTAAATGCCCTATATTTTATACATGCTCAGATTAAGGATTGAGAAGCAGGAGACACGTACTCTGTTTCGAACTCTTGGTCCATCCTTCTCTTTAGATAATAATCTGATTATTGGTATTTAAGGCAATTTTTTTTTATTTAAATGCATATCCACATTTTTAACCGTTTCAACTTATGTCCTTTCGATTATAAGAAAATGATGTACTAAGTTTAGATATACTTAGTTTAAAAAAAAAATAATTTTATTGGCACCTTTCGAGACAGCGTTTCACAACTGCTTGTGCCCCTTACATATCCATCTATCACTAATCTATTAACTGTCCCCAATTTTACATATATATACAGATAGACAAATCATGTGTTTCTGATTAATAATTAAAAGACTTGAAAAAGACAGCCAATGCCGAAATGCTGTCTTGAAGGGTGTCAAAAAAATCATTTTTAAAAAATAAAGACTTCAGTCCATTATTTTATAATCATGATAAAAAAAGTGCAGTATTTATCTATAAAATTTAACTTCCTTTAAAAATAAGTATCTTCTCACACTATTCCAGTAGTAATTTAAAAAAAAAAAGATTTTTTTGGCACTTTTTGAGTCAGGCTGGGTCTACTACACATCTCTCAATCCTTACTCACAAATACACAAATTTCCCCCTATTTTGAACTTATGCATACAGCCAAATCATGTATTTATGTTTAATGCTTGGGAGTCCTAAAAAGATCCAGCCACTGCCGAAATGTTCTCTCAAAGGTGCTAATAATTTTTTTTTTCAATAAGAAGATTTCAGAAAAACAAGTATCTTATCACTACTCCAGCCACTGTTGAACACTATTAAAAAAATGAATATTATTTACACTTTACTCTGACTATTCGGGCGTATTTAAATTTCAAAAATTAGTCTTTAAAAAAATTCAAGTTTCATTCTTTCAGAACTATTTATTATAAATAACACATCAAATTTTTTTTTTCAAATATTTTAAAAAAGTGAATGATTTGACAGCGACAGGCATTTCCTTCATATTGTCTCGCCTCCCAACGGTGTCTTATGTCAAAAATGAGATTGATTTAATATAATATTCATAATGATAGAGATGACTTTAAAGAGGAGTAAAGGGGAGGCATTTTTAATAATAAAAAAAAAAAAATTAGAGAAAGATGGCTCCCCAAAGATCTCTTTGGCCCCTTAACCTAACAAAAAGTCTCTTTGTACTTTCACAAGCCACGTAATGTGACTTTGCTCAGAATTTTAAGCGCTATTCTGTCACCCAGAATAATTTATTGTTCCTTGGAAGGCCAGCTGAATTGTTTTAATTTTTCAGGAGGGTTTCTCCACATACAGTCAATTGTTCCGAATACTGAATTCCTAATTTCTTTTCATACTCTACATTTATGAGCAATAGGGTTATTTTTTATTTATAAGCTTTGAACTGTGATACTTCGAAAACTAAAGTTCATTGCTTTTAATTCGCCTCCACTTAAGGAATCCTTCAGTCCTGTTCTCAGAGGATAGAAACTGCTTTAATGACAATTGTACTTTGGTTCGCTTACAAAAAAAAAAAAAAAAAAGACAAAAACTTGTCTTTTTTCTTTTTAATAATATAAACAGTCAAACATGTGATTTTTAAGATAAATAAAATTCTCTCTTATTCATTACTCAAAACAAACTTTTCTTTTAAAATATTCTTTTTTTTTTTAAATTTGAATTTGAATTTATTAATTTTTTTTCTACAATTGGTCAGAAAACATTTTTTTCAAACATATTTTTTTACAAATGATCAGATTGATCTCAGATTTAAAATAAAAAGAGAGAGAGAGAGAGTATACCATATTTTCAAATATTTATTAATTTTACTTCATAGTCTTTGTAATAAGGAAGGCCTTATTTTTTTAATACTCTTTTTTTATTCAAGGTATTAATATTCGTATAATAATAATAATAATATTGAATTTTATGCAGAATGCTTCATTTTCATTTATGAGTTTTACTCTAGGAAGGATATGGAAATGTCGTTATTTATTCACTGTGCCCAAAGCATAATTAATAATACTAATGTGTGTGGGAACATTAGATATCCAAGAGAGGCCCAAGGGACCTTTGGTTTGATACACTATAAATTAGTGACACATTACGATTTCTGAGGGGGGACCCATCCAAGGTCTGAAACCTCATATCGTTTGAATAAAAGCTGGCTCCATTTTTCTTTTAAGTTTAGACAAATTCGATTAAATTTTTATGTCTATTTCACTCAATTTTATAGTAACTTTGATGGCTTATATTTTGACTAAATAAAAAAGACTGCCACCTCCTTTCACCACTTTTTACTATCAATAGATATACTATTTAAAGCAAAAAAATTCCAATCTGGATGTAATAGTTGAAAACATTCCCTTGTTGTGCTGGAGTATTACTATATTAATACTCCCTTTGTATAACTTAAAAACAAAAACAAAAACAAAACAATATAATATGAATTAATATTAATATTCTTTATTGTTTCTTCAAAATCAAAATATTATAGTCCCTTGTTGGTTATTGGTCTAAACAACATATTGCGTTATTTTGATGGCTTCTGATACGAGATCCTCTATAAATGAGTGATTTTTTAAAATCTCTATCTGTTTTTCTAATATGTTAGTCTCTCAAAGTAGAATAATATGTAGTTAATTAGGAGAAATAGTGGCGGAAATTAATCTTTAAGAGAAAGACAGGCAGGGGCAGCCAGTCTCTGAATGCTACATATAATCTTGTAATGATTTGTACCTGATCATGTAAATGATGTAAATATAAGATCCGAAACGTCTTCGAAAGATTGATGTAGGACTTAGAGTCTTAATAAGGTTAATTTTTTACTAAAGAAAAAAAAATCAAATTAAACATTTTTTGATATTTTTGACCAAAACTTAATTAAATAAAATTAGTATACGTTCCTGTATCTGTCGACTTCTTCATGAAGTGCTTTAGGTTGTAGTCGATTATTTGAGAATGATCGATAAAAATTTATCAATAGAATTTATTAAAAATTGTCTCAACATTCGATTCTTTATAAAATAATATATCCCCCCTCCCTCCGAGACTCCCCTTCCGTTCCTTTAGTGTTGGATGCTAATTCTTAATAGAATCAGTATTCCGTGGATGATTCACTAAAGATTATACGACATCTCCCTTAAAGTAAACGTGACATCCAAACCCTCCTTCACAGATCATCTGAGCTCTGAGAATTCTAATTATCTATACATATACAGTGAATTATTATTCCCAAAGATAAGGCTTCTTTTCTAAAAACATTGGAACTACTAAATCTAATTTACTTCTAATCACATTTGGATTTAGTTTGATAATTGATTAAAGAAAATTTCATCCCACAGTCTCTATCGAAATAAAGCACTGTAAGCAATGGCGCATATTTCTCCACTGCTTTTTCTTAAGAGAGTTATGGAAGAGATCATTTGAATATGTTGTTAAAATATACTCTTATTTAGATATATTCTAGAGACCTTCTTTTAATAAATTTTCTTCAAATTCGTTCTTTATAACACGGTAAATAGGTTAATAATTGAATCTATTAAAATCCGATTATGGATTGGATGGTTTGATTTTAATTTAATGACGGCTTTCCCTACCCAAGGCCCTTTGTCCATCCCGAGTTGCGCCCTTTGTGCCTGTTACTGGGAGTATTATCTTCCAGTTTCCAGAAATCTTGCTCAATTTATCTGATTTGTTTTTTCCTCAACTTAACTATGCTTTTACTACATTTATTGTTTATTTATTTATTTATTTCTAGTGACTTATGTGAATTTTTTCACTTTTTCCTAGTAGAAATGGATAGTTTCTGTCAATATTTGCTTGCCTTGAATTGAATACAAATCCTGTCTTTATTAGAAATTAGATTAGATCATCATGCCTTACAAATAACGAAAATTGTCTTTGAAAGTACATTAAAACAAGCATTCTTTCATGCTCAAAGGATATTAATAGAGTTTTTCTGAGCAGAGAATATTAAAATAAAAGAGTATTTAAATAATATCGACATATTTTTTTTGCGATTGCTTTCTCAATTATGACAAACATAGACATACAAAGATATCATTTCAAAAGCTACTTAAATAGACTTAAAGGACCGCAGTATTTTTTAGTTTATTTTATTTGTACTCTTTTCGGCTGCAGAGGCCCTAAAGTGTTTGCAATTACATATGTATAATTGAAAATATTTAATATCGAATATGGCTTTCGGGGCCACCCTAAGGGCCCATCTAAGTTGCTTGGCTTAAAAGCGAATTGGTTCGCAGAGGACGGTAAAAATCCTCCTCCTCCACTATTTATCGCGCTCCACGATTTTCTCAGAATCCGCTGAGCCAAATTTTTTGAAATTCGGTGATAATAATAATATTAATATATTAATATTAAATTATATTATATATTATATTATATTCCCCCTCCCTGTTCCTGCAACTTTCTAAATCCATATAATGTTATACTTAATATGTCTGATGAAAAATTGTTAACTAAAAGCTAAAACATAAAAAAAAAATCGAAAATAAAAATTATTGGAAGATGGATGACGGGTTATGGCCGATAGAAGTCCAGGAACTAAATCTTCAGAAAGAATTAGCAATCCTATCCTAGATAGGATTTCGATCCAACATCGTTAAATCCTTCTTGCCAAGGAGATTTCAATCCAAAATCCTGGATCAGATAGGATCTAGAGATTTATATCCCAAATGATCGCGATCATTACTTTTACCTGTATATGAAATATATAGTATTGGGAATGTATTGCAAAAAATAATCGTTATTTTTTTTATAAATTTGGCTTAATAAGAGTATGTATTTACTTTTGAAATGATAGTTTTTGGGCTCTGATTTAGATCCCATAGATTTTAAAAAACATATTTTATAACCAATAGGAAATAATATAATAGCTTATATATGAGTTTATGTATTTTATTTTTAGGATACCATATTTCCATGATCGTGTCACTTGGCATAGAAAACCATTCGCGGGCGTTAGGTTAATCATCCCTGCTCTAGAGAATAGAATCTAGGGAGCATTTCTGATAGTTAGATAAATTTCTGTTATGAGATTGATTTGAAGTTGAGCTGCATACACTGCATACACTTCAGGATTATACGCTTAGCTGCTTTATCTCCTCGCCTAATCGACTCCTCAGTTTTTCAATAGCCACGCAAAAATTGTAAACAGTTTCCAACTTGGAATTTCAAAAGAACTTTACGCTTTGACTTTTTAACAACTTTAAAATCTATTGCCAAATGCCTTTAATATTCTGTATTCTAAGAAGACAAATCTAGACAAAGTTGATTATACGAAAATGGCTTAAATGCCAAAAGTTACCATTGTAAATAATAAGTATTGAAAAGTTATAGTTTATAGTATTTCGTATCCATGTCTATACATATTCAGCAGAATAACATAGCAGGCCAATTCGGGGAGATATTACGATCTCCTGCTACAATAATAGTAAAGGGAAAGCATCAATTCTCATCTAAACACCGAAATTAAGCAAGAATTGGCACATCTCGTCTTTAAATAAATGACCAACTGTCATTAGCAGTCCCAGCGAATGTGGAGGGATTGCAGGAAATGGACTAGCATACAATAAAAGACAAGCTAACCAACACAAATTATTTTTTAATTAATAAATGAAAAATGTGTGTGAATATGTAAATAAATGAATACTTCATTTTTTCTAGTTCTTGGCATTCGTACAGAGCGCTTAAACATTTTTTGGTGACTCACCAAAGAATTTAACATATTATGTGTAATTATAACATTAATTTATTTTTTTGTTTATTTTACATTTATTTTGTGGTTTTATGACAACATTAATTTATTATTGAATATAAATAATGAAACACAATTAATATATTCATTCCTATTCTCATAAATTAACTTTTATTCAAAATTTAGAAGTCAAAAAATATTTTAATTGAAATGACGGAAAATATTTTGTATATTTTTGTTCACCTAGGATTAATTATTACGACTAAATGCCGTTCTGCGAAATTTCATTTAGGCTGTCTTCCCTTATTTTCCAAGTCCCCTAATAATTATAAAGAAAATATATATAGTCAAGATAAAAGTTAAAAATGACTTTAATTGAAATAAAAAATAAAAATTTATCACAACAATCGATGATACTTAGTTTCAAATAACCAGAAATATAAAAAAAAAATAAACAATTGTAATACTGAATAATAGGGGTTTGTTTTGGAAAAGATGGTGGTTTTCAAGACAATGCCCCAAGACTGTAAGTCAATATAAGATAAAGGAGTACGAGATGAATGTTTTGACCGGACACGTTTGGTGCCTCCCGGGCTTGAACCAGATACCTTCCACTTTAGCGGCGATCTACCAAAACGTTCCCGGCCCTGCGAAAACATAATCTCGAGATTGCCAATATATAAGAGAGGAAAAATTATTTCTCTAGCAAGCCTCGCTTTTTACATCACCATTGGACGATTTGTCAGGCTCCCTAAAAAAAGTATTAGCACTGCCCCTAATGAAACGGATAGCGAAGGCACCAGTGTGTAGGCTTAGAGTTTTTTTTAACAACTCTGTTTTTATCAACATTGTTTACTTTATTACCTTTTCTCACTTTCTTTTTGAGAACTTGCCAATTTAAATCTCTAGAAATTAATAATGAATGAATTTCCAAACTTCAAGGAGGCATATTTGACTTGAGTTAATTAAAATCTAGTTAATAAATATTCTCATGCCCCCACCCCGTGACCGAGAGATTAAGGGTATTGACGTTGTCAATATTGATAGCCCTCCCTAAAATCTAAGTGGTGTGGGTTCGGATCCCAGACAGTCCGATGGATATTTATTTAAATTAATTGGGTACCAATTTGTATATAAAAATAAGCCTGATTAATTTGTTGGGTAATAAATATATATTGTATCCCTTAAACTCTATATGGTCCAAGATCCCGAAGAGACAAAAATAAATCCCCATTTCCAAATCATTGGAAATATTGACTTCAACATAGTGCTAGGCCTTTTTCTTTTTTTACAATACCATATATTCTTAAAGTTTATACACCACCTGTTTGGAGAGGACTTGGATATATGATGTTTTTTATCATATATCCTTTAAGAATCACTCGAATATGATTAAACTTAGGGAATGGAAGACATCTTTTGTTGGTAGCTTTACGAACGCGTGAGTCGAGGTATCTCACTGATCGAGATGAAAAGAAATTTTCGATAACGAAATCTCGACGAGAATGAAGGGCCAACTTCAGAATTCAAATCCTATTCAGATATTGTTAGAATAATTTAATTCCTTAGATTAAGTTGGAGTTTGAATGGGAGTAAATAGAACAATTTACAAGGATGCAAACGGGTATTCCCCAGGGCAAAATGGAATCTGGAAGGTAAATATTTGTCTAGTCGAGTGAAAGGAAAGAAGACAATTTTCATATATTCGTTCGGGTTTAGAGAGATGCGATTCTTTTATGAAAATTGATTTTTTTTTTATTTTTTTATTTTTTCTTAAAAAAAAAAAAAAAAATAATTTTATTTTTTCACGAAAAGGTTATTTTTATTTATCTTTCCCTTTAAGTTTATAAAAATAACAAAATTAAACTCCTATATGAATTTAAATAATATTTCTTACGGATTTCTTTTGTATATGGCTTCTCTGTGACGAGCTTTGAGATCAGTGACCAGCTTAATATTATTACATAACTGAGAGGAAGGGGCAGATGGAATTTTTTATTTTTAATGTAGATATTTGTAGTATCAATAACTCTATTGAGTTGCTTTTTCTAAAATTAATATTTTTCACTTGAGGAGGCAAAATGTGTTTTTCTATCTCCTGGACCTGTTAAGAGACATGAACCCATTCTCTACTTGTAATTCTTTTAAAAATATTTTTTGGTAGGAAAAATTTTAGTAATAAATATTTGAGATCCAAGACGAGATTATTCGTCTCAAATCCCGTTCTTTCTCAAGACCAACAATTATTACAAATTAAACATATATATTTTAGAATTTAATATATAACTATACTATAGGGTCAATAATTTGCTTCCCATTTATTGGCTAAATAAATATGGTCGGATACAGGTAGATAAACAAGCCTTGTAGAAAAATTGATCTTTGTTACATTTCAAAAGATTAATATTGACTGTTTTATTTATTTATTTGCCAATATAAAAACATTTTTATTAGAATTTTCTTATAAAAGAATTTAGAGAAAACTCGTCGTTTTTATTATTTAAGTGAAATTTCGAGGGTCTGTTTATTCTCAAGAATAAAAAAATCAAATATTTTGATATTTAATATAAAGTCTTATTATGAAATATTTTATTTTAATATTTTTTATACATTAGATTTTTTCTCCTCAGTGAAAAAATTAATCTCTAATGCTTATAAAATTTGCCTTATTTTAAAAGAATTTCTTAATATTTATTAAAAAGCACAATATTTTATTTTTTTGATTGTTTCGGCTTTGAGAACGGACGCTACCGACACCCGAAATACCAATTAAAAATATAAATAGTTTTATTTTTTATCCTAGCAGACATTTCTTCTGTTAAATCCATTTATTAGAAAATTCCAATTAAAAAAAAAAAATGTATTTCTGTTGGCAAAAAAACAAAGACAAAACTAAACTTATGAAATGATATAGTAACAATGAGACATTTTTTCCACAGGGCTTTGAAATTATAGAAATGAAACTCTAGAGGATAATCCTAAATTGAATGTTTTTAAAATTATCTATAGCATGAAATGAAGAAGGATATCAGGATATGGAGCCCAGGGGGGAAATGCCCTCTTCAGCGCTTCGAATTGAACAATCATTGCGACAGGATTAACATGGCCGTTTGACTCCATTGAAGGCTTATTCAATTTCACGCCAGTTTTATCAATATTTGAATTAATTATAATGTATAAACTTTTCATATCAAATTATTTTTTATATTAAATAATCTCTTTTGACATTTTTTACATACATAGATTATACTAATATTTATTTCTAGCTTTATCAGAGTAAATTTCATTTATTTTATTTAATTTACTATCTCTCACAATTTTTGTCTAGAAAGCTTTATAGACGTTAAATAAAATTGTATATGCTATTCATCTAAATTTATTTTAATTAATTTGTAACCATTTATTTTAAATAAATTTCATCATTCATTTTTCAAAGGGAAGCGGATCACTGACCCTTGGATCATGAAATAAGACTCTTGTCTTTAGACAAGGGTCAAGGGGCTCTCAATTTGATTGTATCTTAAAAAATAAGGGATTAAGTAGTAGACATTCGTTTTTTTAAGGCAATTATTAATATTAATATATTGTAATAATGAGATGAACCAATTAGCTGAACCGATTGAAACAGATTCATTGAAACATATTCAAAGAGGACCCCTCCCCCTTATTTAAAAAATATTGGATTTTTCGAAAAACTAAAAGGTATAGTTTTTAAAAAGTAGTCGGGTCATTTTTGGAATTATAGAACATTACCTCTACGCTAAAACTGAGAATCTCAAGAGGCCGCTCCAGTCACTTCAGTCCTATCACGAAGTTACTTCTCCAGCTTTTCCTCTTTTTTATTCAATTTAGTCTCTCTCCATATTTAGTTATATTAATTTTGAGCCAATATATTTATTTTAAATAAATTTTATCCCTCTTGATGGGAAGCAAGCAACTGCTCTTTAGATCATGAAGCAAGGGCTTTACCTCTGCCCCTTGGGCAGGGGCATTTTCAAATATTTCAAAAATTGATTCTAACTTTCTCTCCCCTTCTAAAAAAGAAAGCTCACTTCCTAGAATGAAAAACTGTAACTCAGGATCATCAAAATTTTTCCCATCCCTTCATCTTTGAACTAACTATCCTTTCAAAAAAATATTTTTTTGGAGAAATTAATAAGCATTTGTTGAATGTAATACTCAGATATCTCGTTTTTTCAACTCATTCATTAACATCCTTTCATTAATAGAACAGTGTGTATTGCATTCGAAGTTATCTTTTTTAAATTTAAAAAAAGATTCAGGAGGAAATCAATGAATAGCAAAGTTAATATCACTGGAGGGGAGAGAGGATCAGAATTAAAATTGCAATTTCGCGGGTGTCGATAGATAGAGAGTTCCAGTCAGCGATCCGTTTTTGAATTGGACATTTTTTTTTGAACAGGAAGCGCCATCTAAACAAACGGCGATCCCGGAAGATGGAGAGAGGAATTTTTACGATTGACATAAAATGAAATGAAAATTATCAGAGGTTGGCGAAACGATCCTCCGCCTCCAATTTTTTAGGTTGATAACCTTCTTTGACAATTTGTCATTTTTTTTTTTATCGAAACCTCAAAAGCATCAACTTCCAATTGAGTTGAATTATTTTTCTCCTGGTGATATGATTTTTTCTTTCTTTTCTTCAATAAAAATCTAAATGGCAAATCTAATATTTGAAATTCAAGTGGACAACGTTTATAGTCTTCTTCCTCTTGTTCGTATTTCGGATTCACACACAAAAGATCGTTTTGTTCTCTTTATATTTATTTTCAAGAGGCTCTTTTATTTGTCCTCCTTCACTTGATTTGACCACATCTCTTTTGACTTGAATAAGGTGGCGGTAGAGGGAAATTTATCTATTTAAGATAACTTCAGGAGGGGCAGAACGATTGCGTTGCCATTGTTGTGTATCGGTGCTTGCAGCGGGAATCAATAGCTGTAGTATATTTGTAAAAATCTGACAACGTGGGTGGTACCATAGTAACGGCTCTCCCTATCCGCGCTCCGATTAGTCGGCGGACTTTTTTCCACTCCAATTACCCTCATCCGAGTTTCATTAAATAGAGTATAAAATCTCTAATACTCAGAAGGGAGGTCGAGGTATAAGACACCTTAAGGGATTAAAAGAGAGTCAATCTCCTTGTAAAGTTGGAGTTTTAAAAATTTTTGTCTTAATTAATAACTCCAAATCGAGACAAGATGTCCTTACCGAAATTGGACTAACAACGGAGAAAGAAAGGAGGCAAAGATTCAATCAACAAAACACAAACTGTTTAATTATTTCTGTCTACATTTCGAGTTCAATTTATTCTCTTTTTACTGCTAAATCAAATGATGTAAACAGGAGCTTTGAGAAAAATTAATATAATATTTTAAAATTAAAAAAATATTAGTAAAAGAAATCACTTAGTTTTTTATTCCCTCATTTGTTTCCAATTATTACATAACTTCTTTGGACTTTTCGACTCTATTCCACTTCAGCCATTGTTAGCAAATGCCACAAAATAAAACCTTGATCTCTCAATAAAGATATAAAACTTTTCTAACATATAAATTGAACTTGATTTATTGAAATTTCGTTGTTTGTGAAATTTATGATTGAAAAATTTTATATCCTTTATTATTTATTTATATAGTCTTTTTCGATTGCTCTGGCCTTAATGGCTTTACAAATAAATTATGTATTATATTATATTTGAAAAAATAAAATGATCGGTGGCTTGCGACGACCGATAAGCGCTCTTGTTCCTTGGGGCCTCCCAGGTTCAGCAGGTGATCTTGCTTGGTGGTTGTTTCTCTTCGTCTAGGCCAGGGCCGTCGGTTTTTATATCCACTTTGAGCTGCCAAGATATTATTTTGACAACAATGAAATTGAATCCATTGAAATTTTGTGAAAATTGCAAAAAAGAGATAAGTTAAGACTGTATTCAGTGTAGATGACGAGAAGAGGCCAAATAAAACATTATTAACTGCACTATCAATCCTTTCTCGTCTTCTAATTGGAAAAAAATATTCTTTCTTTCTTAATTTTTTTTTTGTCTTTCCGGCATCTAGGGCCTTATAGACTTTAAATGATATATCCAGACATATTTATTTTCACTAATTATATCCAATTGATTTAAATAAATTTTCATCGGACTGCCTGGGAACTCCCTTGCCTTTTAAGGATATCAATGTTGACATTGTCACTATCTCTAACCTCTTGGCCATGGGGTAGGGGCTTCTTTATTAATGAATTCACTTTAGTAGTTTTGACCACTCCTCAAATTATTTTTTTGTGTTAACAAGATAAATATTAGAGCAATTTTGGTAGAGTGTTTATAAATTAAACCAGATTTGATTTCTTAGCTGGAGATTTTTTTTCACCTCACTTAGGAAAATGAATTCGATTTTATTTAGACTAATTCCATTTTATATAAAAGAAATCTCGGTGAAAATTACTAAAGGATTCGGTTGGATGGATGCCCCGTGTAAAAGCCAGAGTGTGAACCCAGGACATCCAATTATCTAATGCGTCAAGAAAAAGAAGGAATTGTTTCCTTTATGACACCCGAACACGAAGCAAATGTTATGCAAATAGAGTCCAATCTACCAACTCTGGGTTTGTTTTAAGGAGCAAAAAATAATTCTCACTTTTGTTTTTGAGTTAATAAATTCCTGATTATTATTTTATTATTGATTAAATCAAAGGCGTTTCTTTTTATTAGGAAAAAAACTGTAAGTCTGTACTTTATGATTAACTTGTATTATATAAAAAGATTATTACCATATGAGTATTACTAGTAGAGGTCTCTCTTCACGTTTCAAGCTTCCCGTCCTAAGCAACAAAAATTTATTTAAATTATATTGACTACTAATTATATAATTAAGGACGTAGTCTAAATAAAAAAGGAAATATTAAGAAAAAAATATTAATATAGTCTAAACTTTTCATTTTTACAAAGAAAAAAATATTTATGGTATAGATAAAAAAATATAACACTTACGTTACACTTTGTTTCTAAATGTTTAGAAACAGCCTGTTTTAAATAAAATATATTTTAAATATTTATATTTATGTGTGTAGACACTGCAATATTTTTCCTGTTCAGATATTTAATAAATTTTATGACATCATATGCCCAATAGAAACAGAGAATTTTTTCAAAGCAATTTTTGAGAATAGTACCAAAAAAAACCTTAACGTAGACTGGAATTTTCAGTTTTTTTGACATGTGAGGCTCCTTCCTTATTTATTTATATTAATTGCTAGCCAATATAATATAAATTATTATTATATTATAAAAATTTGATAAAAAATCCTATTGAATAAAATTTTTTAGGTTTATCTTTTTTTTTCCCTTAAAAGTAAAAGTAATAATTTTTGTTAAAAAAAAAATTAAAAAATAAAAAAATTTCTTGGTGCCTGTCACGGCGCACACTGGGAACATCTGCCTTAAGAGTTTTTAACATTATTGATAAAACAAATAGTTTAGTAATTTCCTCCAATTAGGCTTCTCCAGAATTTTCTCTAGAATTAGGTTAAATAAAAATGCTAATTCTTTAGCAGGTGATTATTACTGAATATTAATAAATTTAAATAAATAAAATGCTCATCCTAATAATCCCAAAGAGTGGTATTATCATATTTAATTTATTATTATTTTTTTGAAGCATCTGACTCTGTCCTTATTTATCCTAATTTATTTATATTAATTGGTAGCCAATATAATATATAAATAAATAGTTGTAGTTCATCAGGACGGGAAGGGAACCACTGATTTTTGATACATGAAGCGAGACCTCTACCTCTGCATCAAGGGACAGGGCATTTTCCAGTTAACTGATTTTATCCAAAATATGAACCGATTAGAAAAAAGTTTTATATTAGGCCCATTCCTTCAAGGGAAACTAAAAATTAGAAAAGTTGTGTGTTTACATCATATTTTTTAATTTATACTGCATTCCTCAAATTGGGAATTTTTAGTTCGTTTCTTTTATATTATATTGGCTACCAATTAATATCAATAAATTAGGATAAATAAGGACAAAGTCTAAATTGCTTCAGATGCTTCAAAAGAATAATAATAAATAAAATAGACTAATGCCACTCTTTCGGATTATTAGGGTGAGCATTTTAATTTAATTTTAATTTATTAATATTCAGTAATAATCACCTGCTAAAGAATTAGCATTTTTATTTAACCTTCAATATGAATAATTATTATTTTTTTTTTTTTTTTGATCTTTAACTTCAATATTTTTCATTTTAAGTGATTAAAAATAAATGGAATTGCCTAATACATTCTTTGAAATTCTAGAGAAGCCCAATTAGAGGAAATTACTAAACAATTTGTTTTATCAATAATGTTAAAAACCCTTAATTTAATGGAAATTCCAGTCTACTGTAACTGTTTTTTTGTCCCTATTCTCAAAAATTGCTTTTAAAAAATTCTGTGTCTATTGGGCATATGATCTCATCTTAAAATTTATTAAATATCTGAACTGGAAAAATATTGCAGTGTCTACACATATAAATATAAATATTTCTCAAATAATTTAAAATATATTTTTTCTGATTCAATATGCTAAGATTTTTTCCCAAATTTTTGTTAACGTCATTGAAGATTCCTAATTAGCTGGGGGCATATAAAATATCCAGGGCGCCGTGAATTTAAAAAGTTTGGGAAACGTTGACTTAGGGAATCATTTTCCTTTTCTTTCTATAGTATTGATGCTCATTGGAACGGATTATTTGGATTATAATTATTTTCTATATTTTCTATTTATGCAGCTACCTACCTTCTCGACGAGAGGGGAGGAGCATCATACTTATCATAAATATCTTTCAATTTTTTTTTCTATTTTAAATTAACTTAAGTTGTATGAAATCGAGAAGATTCCTATTGATCTGAGTTACAATAAACTCAATAATTATTAAAATTTTTATTTACCTTCATTAATAAGCGCTGCTAAGGCGCTCTGTCTGCTCTGGTCATCAATTTAAATGCTAAATTGTTTTTCTTCACCTTAAAATCAATTGAATCATGCTTTATAATATTTAAAGACCGTTCTTTTTTTTAATTAATTAACTGCCTTCAGCGCCTAGAGCCAATTAAATGACTGTCCAAGCATTCGCACTTTGGAACTCATCAGCGAAGACCGAAAGGATCCTATCAAATTTTATAGTATAACCACTTTAATGAATAAACTTTGGCCTGATAAAGACCTGGGCGCCAATAGTATTATTTGTTAACGCAATTACAATAATCACTCCATTAAAACTAACATTAAATTGATACTTATCATTACGCTAATATAAAATTAAATGAATTGATACGCTAACGGCCAGATTAACACTTTCTGATTGATCCAGAGTATAAAAATTTTACCAACTAATAGTAACAGAACTGTGTTTAAAAGTTTTGGACCTTTTGGCTCTATAGGGATCTTTTCCACTTTATTTTGTGATTCGAACGCGGATACGAGGACCCTTTTCATTAGTGCCTCTGTTTATTAGGCCCAACAAAAACCAAACTTTTCTTATTAGATTAATTAATTGAACAAGATAGATTTTTAAGGAACTTCGCAAATTAAAATTTCTACAAGGAACTGGAGTTGTGTGTTCTGAGATCTTGTTTGAATAGAATTATGTATCAGTTACAAGAGGGGCCATCCTCACTTAGGGAATTTTCTATAGATAAGGGATGAAAAATAGATTTAGAATTAGCTTAGCTACCTAATATTTTTTAATATATTTTTTTAAATTTCATTTGGACCGTATAGGCGCACCTACGTATTGAATTTTAAATCATTAGTATGATCGGTGTTATGCTCAAATTTTTGTAAAGGTCACTGAAAAATCGGAGGGCACCTTAACATATCCAGTTGGGACTCCAGGATTAGAGCTGGTTCGCTTCATCGGCTAATAAGCAATGTATTTATTTCATACTTTTTATATAGGCGCATATACGATGAATGAGAGACGACCCAAATGACCAGCTCATTCATGGATTTTTCGCTACTTGTTCAGATAAAATATTTTTTTAATAATTATACAATTTTATTAATATTAGAGGATTAAACTCTAAAGTAATTCTTAAACATTCTAATTTTAGAAATTAAATTATTTAAGTATTTTTAAATTTAAACTTTTTTTTACTTAAAACTTTAGCTATTAAATATTCACATTTCAACCATATAATTAAAACTCCATCAGTTAGGCCTATAAGCTTATATATATATAATATATATAGCTATATAAATGATGATGTAGTATATGAAAATATTTTTCACATATTGTAGACTTTATATAACATTTAAAATGCAAAAATCCTCTCCTGTGATGAAAATAACGATAACTTCTCTTTATACTCTTTAATAATGATTAAAATCGTCTCTACATTCAAATGAGGGCGTGAGGATCTATGATTCTTTAACAAGTAAAAAAAGTAAAAAAGGATTTCTATGTTTCTTTTCACTGATCATCTTTTGAATATTTTCCCCCTTTTGTATTAATCCAAAGGAATGAGCTCTTTTTTGCGCAACTCCTGAAAATTATGCAAATTGATGAAGGTAAACTCAAAGACAAGTTATTGCAATGTAAAAAGTATTTGGCACTCTGCTACAATGAGGCCGATGAAAATAAAGCTCTCTCTCTCTCAGGCTGGTAATAAAATATTCAAATTCATTTTGAAATCATTTAAACATTCAGTAAACTTTGAAATTATTGCAAACATTTTGCATTGTTTGGAAATATTTGACAAACTTGTAAGTTTATTTATAAGTTCAAAAGTTAAATATTTATAATGTTAAATAAACAAGCGCAGATGTGACCTATATTTATATTTACTTAGATAAAAAATAATCATAAAAAATTTCAATATTTTATTTACATTCTATTTCTCTCTCCCTATTCTTATTGCATCTTTATTCTCTCTCTGATCGGGAAAATTTTATTTGTACATAGGAGAGGGACTAGTTATCAAAACGTTATAAATTGTTTTGCATTGTGAAGGGTCAGAAAAAGGTCTTAATAAAAATAAAAGTCAATAAATGTTGTTGAAAAATTTGTGTATTAAAAACTAGCACATTCCATCAATTGTGTTTATAAGTTAACCCATTCTAATAAATAAAAAAAATTAAATTTTTTCAAAAGTTGTTAAACATCTTTTTACATTTACTTCTACATAGATGTCATAAGTCTAGCGCCTATTTAAAATGTGAAAAGTTGATTATTAAAATAATCAAATAATTGTATTTCGGTAAAATCAAAAAATTAAGGAATCCCCCATCAAAATATTTTTTTCGTTTCGGGGTCTATAGGCCACCCATTTTCAGAACAAAGACCGTCAAAATAAATATTGTAAATATACATTATAGGATTTACCGAGCCCGAAACGAGGCAGACAGCCTTTGGAGAGTTACAATTTCAATAAAATATTGATTATCATGATTTAATATTTACTAAGTCTCTTTTACAGACATACAGAAATTTTATTTACGATAATAATAGAAATACCTTACAATTTATCCAAATAACGGGGAACCCTTCCGGGACTAACGGAACAATATAACTCCGCGGAACACAGTTTGGAGAACCACTACATTAATCTATTTTAGAGCCTATTTCACTTCACCCAATTCAAATTCGATTTTGTTGAAATTGTGTCAACGGTTTCTTTGAAAAAATATTTTTTTAAATTTTTTTCGGAGATCACCAGTATCAGGTCTGTGACCATCTCGACGAGTGGACCAACCCTGGGAATATATAATAAACTTTGGATGTAAAAAATCGATCAAACTCCCTGGGACTAATTGTCGGTAATGAAAGACGAATTTAGAACACCCGCACACTCACACTGAGTGGAAAGAGCTCTCTGTTTGTTCCTCTTCTAAGTTTGCTTTTTGCGGACATAGATGCATTGCACCCCATCCACTTCTCCGGCCCCCGGTAATCAAAACGTAAAAAAATAATACGCACACCTTTGAAATAACCATTAGATATTTTATCAAGCTCATAAAATTATATTTTATTCTATAGCAAAAAAAAAAAT
Organism: Anisolabis maritima; assembly: GCA_010014785.2. Lineage (NCBI taxonomy): Eukaryota > Metazoa > Arthropoda > Insecta > Dermaptera > Anisolabididae > Anisolabis > Anisolabis maritima. The sequence continues at coordinate 48,418 of JAAAKE020042223.1, forward strand.
TAAATTAATATACAAAATATAATTTAATGCTAATGAAAAAGTATTTGAATTTATCCAAATAGATAAAATATCCAACTAAATACAAATATAAAAAGTTTTTAATATTTAGTGAAATTAAATTTTTATTAGATGAAATAATTGGAATATTTTTAAAATACTCTTAAACAATTCATAATTGAATTTTTTTTTTTTATAAAAAATCAGAAATTCTAAAATTTCCTCATTCAAAAAAAAAAAAGAAGTTTTTGTTATATTTTTCTAAATAACCACAAATCGTTTAACCATCAAAATATTATCTAAAGCATCGATTCCCAATCAAAAGAAGTAGTATTCTTTTCCCCGTAAAAAGTAATTATTTGCTCCTTTTAAAATCTTATTCTTGATAATTAATTGAAATCTGAGATTCAAAAAAAAAAAATTTAACGAACACAAATGCATATAAAATTTTTGGGCCACTAATTAAATTAATATTTTAAAGATTTTTTTATATACTGCACTTTGTTGTTTAAAAAAATGGCCAAAGCAACATTTTTATTAGTATATATAAAAACTAAAAACTAAAAACTTCAGAGCTTGCTCTTGGAAAAATTCTCTCGCTTAGAGATTTAAAACAAGATGTTTTCATTTAATTTTACTTTGGAATGGAGATCAAGGATCTCAAGTAAATAAATTTATCATTAAGCAATGATAAATTTTATTTCATTGTGATCAATTCTTTTAATTAAATATATTTATTTGATTTGTGAAACATGACAAATAATATTTTTCTAGTACAAAGTAATATAAACAACAATATGTAGAATACTTATGAAGGTTGTGTGTTCCGAGGAACACACTTGGAATATAACGTTTTTTTTTTAAAGTAAATTAAATTTTTACTTTCTCGTATACTTAGTAAAGGAAAATTATTGTAATTGCACATCGATTTTGGTTGTTCTTGGCGATTTGGGCCTCCCTGAGCTATTTTTCGAATTGTTTGTTCGTTAACACACTAACTCGAGCACGCTTTAATGTAGATAAACCAAATTTTACATACTTGCATTTCAGCAAAATCGTAGATCTCTATTCAACTTTTGGCAACTAGAAGTGCTACTTTACTTACTAAGCGTTTTTGTAAAAATCATAAATATTTTAAATTTGTTTTCACTGCGACGAATCAAATTGTGTGTACATATGTTAATTCATAATTAGAGACGATGGTTAAAATTCGGTATGTCTTCCGATAACAGGAAGTGGTACTTTACCTGAAACGTTTTTAATTCACCTATATATG